>JANHFK010003460.1:65338-77928 GCA_036250565.1 Sibynophis collaris | reverse complement strand
CGGACCTGCGCCTCTTCCGCCGAGCCCTCAAAACTCATTTTTTCACCTTGGCCGGCCTCTCATGAGCTGATTTGGGGATTTTAATTGGGTTTTAGTGAGGGCGTGGGTTTTTTCAATTTTAGCTTTCCCCTAGGGGTTTTAAATGCCAGTCACCTATTATAATTATTTTAAAATTGGGTTTTAATTTGTATGTTTTTATGTGCCTATGTATGTTTTTTATCGGCCTGTGCACCACCCTGAGTCCCAACAGGGAGAAGGGCGGTATATAAATAAATTATTATTATTATTATTATTCCAATGTTTTACCATATTACCTATTATTATGGATTCTAAAGTAACTGAATGATCCATCGGAAAACTTAAAATAAAGTATATAACCAAGCAAACATTTTGTTCTACAGTGGCTTGAAAAATTTCCATTGAAATACAGTGGTCTAGTTTATGGACATAAGCTTGATAGTTTAACTTTTGAAACAACATGTATTATAGACATAGAATACAGACTGAATAGCAGCAGTATAGTTTCAACTAATATCCACATTTGAATGCCTTCATTAAAATGAAAAATTGTTGGTACTGTATTTTTTCCAGTCAACATATATTACGCACTCCATGTACATTTGCAGAGAATTTTAAAACTTCAACCCTCTCTCCAACTGCCTCACTAAAATTGTATTGACAATGGGGAAAAGTATTCAAGAACTGTTCCATGGGAGGAAAGAAAGAAGGGTTTCCTTTGAAATAAATTGTATGATTTGATTGTATCCAATAATGTTAATCTGTTTCTTGAACCAAAGTGGGCAACACATCGAACAAATAAAAATGTGCTTGTGAATGATGTGTTGACAACTTTGTGCCCATCATGAATTCATCTCAGGGTGAGGTATCCATCTGTTATGTATTTCAGCATTTGTATTAAGCACTTTAAAGATTGGTAAGCTCATAAGAATCTGCCAATATATTCTGAATATAAATAACCACCACATGCTATAGAGAGAATAGAATATTTGTCACTGTGAGTGTGAGTTTATGAGATGTACCCCACCAGAAAGATTATGGCATCTGTATTAAAGGCACTAATTTAGAACTTGCTTTGAGGTATTACTTAGAAAATTTGCTTTAGCTTAATAAGAAGACAAATATCAGAAAAAGGGCTGTGCTTTATTTATTGTATATATGGAAATATGCAGTCTTTCAAGTGAGCATAACTTTCTATGAACATATGCCATTTTTGTTCATGAGGCAATTACTATGGACTTCATTATGGATAGAGCAGAAATTTATTCACTCCAGATTTTTTATTGAATCAGTTTGCCTCTCTTGACTTATAGAGACACTCCTGGCAGGACTACATTGTCTTGAACAACCTTTCCAAGCTTTGATGCTCTTCAACTATATGAGCATCAAATCACAGTGTTTCTAGTTAGCATGGCAATTCTGGGAACAAAATGTTCACACATTTGGAATTCATTTCCAGTAACTCATATGTTACACTGTCTTTTCTGATACTCTGGAAAAAAATACCAAGAGCCTCTTCTTGGGCTTCCCCATTACTTGCTCTCTATGATACTTCTGCCTAATAAGACTTGGCTACTTAAACTGGAATACAAAATCAGCATTTTAGAATTTTGTGATACAGTAAAAACAATGCAATAAGGAAAAATGCAGATCAATGAGTGCGTTAGGGGACAAGTAATGACAAAAATGCATTATATTAAGTAAATGTTTCTTGTAAATGTAGACACACTAGTAAAAATACATACATTTAGAAAAAAACATTAAAACATATTGGAATATCCATGTAGAGTTTGACGCAGTGAACAAATGCTAAGTAGTCTAAAATAACGTTATAGAGAGTAACCCAAAATTTAGAGTAACCCAACCTAGTTTTCATACTAATATTCAAACATGTTGGAAATCAACATACCGGTAGGTACAAAGTTATACTGATCAAACAACAGAATGAAGAATGGATAAATGTATAAAAATACATGGATATTTTTGACTTTCTAGAACAATTTTAAAATCTGCAAAACTTGAACTGAGAATGGAGCAGAACACATAGAATAAGTACATGAGTTGTGAGAGAAATAGCCCCATGCTGCCTCCTCCATGGATTTATGCCTTCATAGATTGAATATTCATCTTAGGACAAGATCTGGAACTCTGTGTCTAAAGTTTGAAGCACCCTAATAGAGTTGCTTTGGGTTTTGTTTATTTTTAAGGTAACCAAATTACCTTAAAGGTAATCTTAAACACTTAAGATTAATCCTACTTCTGATTAGTTGTCAGAATATTGCAATACACTTCTCAGCTGTGGCCCTGTATGTCGAAATGTAATTTTTTTTTTGAAAAGTGGTGTCCAAAATATAAATGTTAAACATAAACCACATACAAAAAACCCCCCTACAAACTGGTTTGATGAAGAAACAGAATTATGATTGACTACAGGCAATTCTGACATAAACCAGCAATAGATGATTATTCCCCATTGGAAACCAAAGCTAGAAAAAAATGTAGTAATTCAATCTCTGGCATATTTCAACCAAAGAAACCCGAAGATCTGCAGTATGGCCTCTGTAATCAGATAGAATCCTTCATTTCCTACCCAGGTGTTCCTGTTTCAGTTTTAATGTTCATTCCAGTAATCATTTCTATGGCTCTGCTCTTTGTGGGATTCATGCAAGACATCAAGCCTAGTCAGGCTTGTTGTGTTTGAAAGTTTCAGCTTGCAGACAGTTAATATGGTTAGAGAGAGGCAACGGCTCCCTTAGCTCCAACCAATGGGAGATGAGGTCCAAAGGAAGTTCTGTAGTTTGTTAGTTTTTTAATGCTAGATTGTGTTATTTGATTTGCTGAATATTTCTACAACATCTTTTCTATTGTAGAATCAGTGGTTCTCAATCTTTTCTTCACCATGAACATCCTTTTATGGTCAAAGACCATTGGCCTCGGACCACCAAGACTTAACTCAAGATTTAAATCATAACATTTCTTCAAGCCTTCGCGGACCTCCTGTGATGACATCACAGCCCCATAGGGGTCTGCAGACCACAGCTTGAGAATCACTGGGATAGATCATTCTTGTGCTTTATTTATAATATAACACAGAACTTGTTAAAATAGGAAAATGTATGGTTTTAAAAAAAATCAAAACTAGCATTGTTTTACTTCATAGAATCAAGTAAAACTATTCACAAGCAATGGTTTTTAAATTACTTCTCATTAATGCTGTAGCACATACTCAGAAGAGAATATAAAGTGTGTCTTATAAATTTTCAGTGTGACCTATCATGTAAAGAAAAGTAGGTTACTGCTCACTTCATAAATGTTCAAATTGTTCTCTATTTTTAAAAAAGTACAGAAAAGAGGTCAGATAGAGAAAGTAACTGATACAGAATAAAGAATTATATTAGCTGCAGCACATCACAAGGAATAGGATGTTATATTAGCTTTATTATCTATTTCTAGTCTTGCTAGTTTTGACTTGAAAAGCTAAGTGCTTCTTCCTGAATCTATAGATTTCTCCTTCATACTAACTTCTTCAGATTCTTATTTTACATTGTCTAAAGCAACTGATGCAAACTGGAGAAACATCCAATGCTGAATTGGGTCTGAATATACTGTATCATTCTGCAGCTTTGGAACTCTAACTTTCGTAGTTCTTTTTTCTGTTTCCCACACCTCTTCTGAGTATGTCTCAGATATAAAATTATTTGAAATGGAAATGCTTTTAAGGAGATGGCTCTCAATCATATATGTCTACATTTTTATATGAACGGAGTAGTGTTAGATTCTAATTCTGACATTTTAGTAATAAAAACATTTTCATACTAGAAATAATAATAGAGATGAGGAAGATAGACCTTGCCATGCTTGGTAATTAATTAGATCCTGTAGAGCAGGAGCACTCATGCTGACTGGCTGCTCCACACAGACTTTAATTGTATTTGTGTAGTGGTGATAGAAAAGTGATTGAAAGAGAAAAATATAGGGAAAATGACAAATAAACAAGGAGCCGTGGTGGCTTAGTGGTTCGAATGCAGTACTGCAAGCTACTTCTGCTGACTGCCGGCTGCCAGAAGTTTGGCAGTTCGAGTCTCACCGGCTCAAGGTTGACTCAGCCTTCCATCTTTCTGAGGTAAAATGAGGACCCAGATTGTTGTGAGCAATATGCTGTCTCTGTAAATCGCTTAAAGAGGGCTTTAAAGAACTGTGAAGTGTAAGTACTATTGCTATTGTTAAACAATCAAACCCCAGTTTCACATCTCTACCCCCTTTTTCCTCAGAATACTATTATAAGAAAAAGCAAGGCTTCTATTAATTAGTTCTAAAAATAAGATCTCCCTTAATACATTACTGTATAGAATTTTCCATCACTTTTATTTCAAATATAGAAGTCTAGTCTCCTTTATTCTTGTGTCAACTAAATTGGAAGTCTGTAAAAGAAACCTATTTCAAAAATTGGGAAGGGAGTAGTGTGAAAGGAACTATAATGGGCAAAAGGAATAATCTTGAGGAATAGGAGGAAGAGCCACAGACAATAATCAGATAAAAGAAAGCTAGGTCCACTTAGAAATTTAGGAAAGAATCTCATATATTGCCCTTCCTAGTTTTCATGAAGAAAAAGGAAAGGACAGGAGGACGACAGTCAGATTCTGATATCATAATTCTGTAATTAAAGCAGTGTTGGGCTGTTTAACTTTGGTTTTCAGGTTTGGTTTAACTTAGAGGACTGACATTATAAAACTAGACATTCATCTGAGCAACCGAAATATTTCTAGACACCTTTAAGGACAAAAGACTTAAAATGTAGCCTCTTTCATATCTGGTAGAATTCCCTGTGGTTTATAGTTATTCCTCGAATATAACTTTTTCTGTGGATTACATGAATAGGTCAGTATTGTTTTCTTAGCAATAATATGGAAGTTGGTTGCTAGTGCCTTCTTCTGGAATTTTTCTTTCACTTCCAATTAAGTCTACAACTTTTAGATTTCCAGATGATCTCCATTCAACTATTAAGTAGGTGAGATCCGTAAAAGTTGGTTAGGGGTTTCCATGTAGCTTGTTATACTGCTTATAATAAGCATCAAAGTTAACTGTTCAATTTTTGAAAATCCTTTTCAGAACATGAGACTGAAATGCACATCAGTCCTCTCCAGTCAACTACAGCCATGATCTCCATCTGGAATTCCACTATCCATATGCCGTTATAATAGAATGACCTTGGAAGGAACAGATTAGATAAGACTAATAAACTATAGTTCAGCAAATATTATACTCTTATTACATTTCCTTACATTACCTCCCAGTTTTGCTTGACACTTCAATCTTGAACAAAATTATGCAGTGGCTGTGTTCATAATCCTCCTTTCTCCCTGCTACTACCCAGGAAGTCTGTTTCCTGTATCTGCCTTTCTTCTTTTATGTTCTCCTTTTTGTCCTAGCCTATTTCACTAGCTGTTTGTTTCTCAGAATTCCTTGTCATATGAATTTAAATTAGGTGCTGACACTCAATGGCTCACTTTGGACTGCGTTTATGTGATGAGTGAATTTAATATGCTCAGTAATAAAACAGAATGAGAATTGGCTGCAGAAATTACTGATTTACATTTATATAAATGCAAAATCTACGACTACGCAGGCATCACTCAATTATGAAGGGTAGGCATGTTAGAAACCAAGCAGCATTTAACAAGAGTTGTTAGGCTGCAGTACTGTGTAAAGAAATGCTTCATTTTTAAAAAGGCAACTTATGTGCATTGACATAAGTCATAAGCCCCATTGTCCAATAAAACTACTTTTTATACTGCCTTAACTGATGTTCGTAACATATTTCATAAATTTTAACTTCTTTTAATGTATGTAACTTTTCGCTGTTTCAAGAATTGAAGTTGCACATTGAAAAATTCAAGATGTCATAGATCTTGCGGGTGTGCGTGTCTGCCTAGCTAGCAACCCATTGTCCCATCTTGCTGGCTGACTTTCTTCTTTTCTTAAGGCTGTTCTTGGCTGCCTCTCACTGCCTGGAATTAGGCAGGACATGAGTTTCAGCTGTTTGGATGCTGGGATGCGGAGGAGGCAAACAGATTTTCAGGATATGAAGTGGGAGCAGCAGGCTGCACTGAGAATGACTCAAATTACTGCATCTTCCTTAAAGGAAAAAGACAGATCATTACATGCCACTTGTTAGTACTCATCCCAGAAGAATAATCTTTGGAAAACTTATCATGCAATTTTGGCTTATACTGAAAAGAACACTGGGAACAGGGAGGGTGCAGGATGAATTCTCTTCCCCCACACAAAAAATAATTCCTAAAGGCTTTCAAACCAATTTTAAAAATGAAGGATAATTAAGTATTTATCTGTCAAAAGTGAAAAGTTCATCAGCTTTTCTTCAGAAAGTAAACAAGATTTCTGTAAGAGGCTAAAAAATACCCTAGCAATGGGGAAGAGTAAGTGTAATAATGACATTAAAACCCATCAGACTAAAAGGACTATATATAAAACCTTATTCCTCACAATTTATTTTGTCTTGCTGGCCATTCTCTGAGATTCATTGTTCCCATTGAACTGATCCTATAATTTATATCATTTTGACACTGAGTAGCTTCAGTGTGCAAATGATGACCTTTTACCCATTTGAACAAAAGCTGAGACACAATTGCTCCCGTGCAATGCAATGGCTGACAATTAAACAATGTCTACTTGAGAGCCACAGTAGCATTTTATTGCATCACAGGAAATCATTTCAGATGGGCTTAAAAGAGTAGATAAATTTATGGAGGAAAGGGATATAAATTAAATCCCTTAAATACCAGTCGCTAGGAATCAGCAGTGGATGCACACACATTCAAAAGAAGCGTAGCTTGCATTGCAAATTTGCTCTGTTGCAAATTTGACACACATGGACATCACTGCTCTTTTCATCACTTTTTCTGAGAGCTAGAAAACCTCATATATACTGATTGGTGCCAAGCTGGAAAACAAGATTTGGTTTCTTTTTTGCAGGACTACTGACTTGGTTTTGGGAGGGGACACAGGAAGTCTGCTATCTCTGACCACTAAGATTTCTAGAGTGCCAAGAGGGCTGAATAGCTAGTTTAGCTGCTCTTAGAAAGAACTCTTGGATCACTGGTAAGTCAATTGTGTGTGGTTTATGACTTCCTGGAAAAACTATATTAGGTACAAAGCAAAAGCAGTTGGCCTAGTGAGATTCAGTTCCAGGAGAGAAATGAGCCCCAGAGGAAGAAGCTATCATAGAAAATATGGTCGTTGTAATTCTGCCACCCAAGCCCTATTTTTTAAATAATAAAGCTGTGCCAGTGCCCTAAAGGTGATCTTGGTACCTATTCAATTGTTGTCAAGAAAATTGCAGCATTTAAAAAATAAACCTTGGATGTTGAATGCTGAAAGCTCAGCTGAGTTCTCAGTTGCATTAGCAAACCAATGCAGAGGAGTAACATCCATTAGCATAAGAAAACTTAAAGTCTGTGGCTGATCCCATTAATGAAAGGAAGCCCAAGTAAAATTAGGATTGCCACTACAAAAGTGCTTTGATGGGTATTTTAATAAGGTGTTAAACTGATTGTTTAGCAATTCATCTCAATATTAGAGAACCCATCACACTATTCAAACATCCAGTTGTTTTCTATACATAATGTATATCAGTGATTCTCAGAATGTGGTGCATAGACCACTGCTAGTCCATGAAAGGCTGTCATGTGTCTCTTGGCCATAGTCTGATGTTTATGCTTCATAACTCAGGCTGTGCCCCAGGCCAAATGGAGGGAATCATGTGATATTAAAATGACTACCCTTCCTGCCCCATAGCACTCCTGGTGTAATATCTCAGTAAGGTCAGTACAGATAGCAAGCAACATGGGACGCTTTTTAAAAGTCAGTTGCAAGAAAGCAGGAAGGGGGGAAAGTTGTGGTACGTCACGTGACGACAACGTGACAACTCTAGTTTGACATCCCTGTTATAAGTCATCTATCTGTATATATCAATCATTTCATGTAACATTTGTGAGGAAAACAGGATATAAATGTAATACTTCTGGAAATAACCATTGCATTTTGGCTGATAATGAACAAAGGACCATATGAAACTGTCCACACAGACACACAATTATCAGCAAACATTACAAGGTAGCAATAGAACAAGGCTGGCAAAAATAAAACAGAACATCCTACAGAGCACTAGCTTATACTATTTGTATGCTAGTTTACTTATTACATATTTACTTATGGAAAATAGTTATATCCCATCAAAGACTAGAATCAAATTTGAATTTTTTATTATTATATGTCTATATCCAGGCAGGTTTTGGGGCTGTGTTATGGAAGTAATTTCATAATACATATAGCCCTGGGATTTTTTGGTCGACTCCCATTCAAGTATTAAACAGATTCTCATTCTGCATAGCTTATTTCAAGATCAGTTAATGATAATTCTCTGCAGCCACCTGCTGTGACCAATCTCCCATTAGCCCTTACAAAGCTTTGAAGGAATGAATCTGCTTCTATAATGCTTTGTGTGATGCATCTCTTCAAAGCTGAGTCTTAAAGAACAAAAGAGATGTTTTACTTCACAGTGTTCTGATGACCTTCAATACAGTAGCCAAAAGAGGAAAAGTTGGAGCATTTACTCTGCAGTAAGAAATAACCTATCAAGGTAAATAAGGGACAAACATCTTTATCCCTTCTGAAAAAACTATTTGCAATTAATAACATTAGTGTGAGATACTGCTCCAGCTGCCAGTTCAACAGCTCTTGCCATGGCTTAACATTATGTTAGTAAATATTGAGTTGTTCCCCAGTTGCAGTACATTTCCGTGTGATTGTCTCCATTCCATCTCACTAATAGTTATATTTGATCTGGCCCAGGGGTGTCAAACTGTGACGTATCACAACTTTTCCCCCCTTTGCTAAAATGGGAGTGGGCGTGGCCAGCGTGTGACGCATTTGGCCCACAGGCAGCAAGTTTGACACCCCCATCTAGCCCATTTCTATGTAATCTGAAAGCCATAAATATATATGTATAGTTAGCCCTTTGGACCTAGATTATTGAAAAAGAAGTAAATTGGGTAATTTGCAGGACCTTTTAAGATTTGTCACTTGAGCACCTGCATTCTGCCACAGCCAGACATTTTCTTCTAATTGCATCTTATGTCAATGTAATTTTTTCCTATAGCTTCTTGTCTATTAAAATCAACATTTGAATTAATGGACTTGTGTAACTAAATTTATAATGTTATGTTAAAATAAGTTGATATTTAAATGTGGACATGTACAGTACACTGAGACCTCTTTAAATGGGCCTAGAGGAATTACCACCTTGTTCCCTTGATTTTTTGAGGGAGGAAGAGCAACTTTTGTTGTTATTTTGTATTATGTTATTGTTTGGTGTTTTTATCTATGAACTGTACAGATATTGGGAGCCAATTGGTGTAAAAAAAATAAAAATAAAGGTGATTCTGATATTTCTTTCTTCTACATGTTCTTCTACATTCACAGTAAAATGGGAACTTGAAAATTCATCTCAGCTACTTGTCATTACCTGTTCTTGTTACTGTTTATATCACCTTCTCTTGGGTTGCCTTATCAACAGATTGCAATGAAGCCATGTACAATTAAATAAATTTAGAGATTGAATTGATTAGAGCCTTACTGGATTCTGACCAGCTTTTAAGGACAGATTAGAGGTTACTGTATTTAGATAAAGTGTTTTTCTCTGTATTAAACCACATTAAAATGTGGTTGCTACTCTAAAGTGATCTGTGGTCAAGTTCCCTTCCAAAGTTTATGCTGAGACTAAGCATTTAATTATTTTCACTTTTTTTTCTTGGAACTTCTTTTAAAATCCGTACAGACATAGATCTTTCATAGCTTTTCAATGTCTTCAAAATGCAGCTATCATCTGCTTTTATTTTAGCATCATGTAGCAGTTTTATAATCAACCACAAGTACCGGTAGTTTGTTTTATCTTGTCCTGTAACTTAAGATTGTATGGGGAAGCAATTAAAAACAGTGATTATCCAACATAGAAGAATGCTATAGAAATAGAAAAGCAGAAAGCAGACCTCTGGGGGGAAAAACTATTGTATGCTGAGCTAGGATTACAATTTTTGATTCAGTAGACAGTGTTTTAAGGTAGGAAAACAGAAGCAATCCCAATAGACCAGTTGGGATTATCATCAAATGAAATATGAGTATAGAGATGAAATAAATTATAGTGGCATTTAACATGCAGGGTTTAAAAATACAAGTGCCATCTATTGGAAGTAAGAAATTATATATTTCAGATAAGACATACAGAGTACTTAGATGTCTCTCTCCCTAAATTCTGTTGCCAAAATTCTGACACTGGAATGAAAACCCTACAGGTGCTAATGAAAAATAATAACATTGCAAGGAAAAAAATCAAGAACCCTCAAATCAGGTTTGATTACACTGACTTAGTAATGCAATTTTCTCAGTAACTGGATTATGTGATTTGCTACTGCCTTATTTAGAGATGTTTTCAACTTCCCAGCCTATTTTCCTGTCTTGGTATTTGCTGGTAGAATTCCATCAATGAAGGATGAACCAGACAGAATCTCTCCATCACTTCCAAGCCAAGACAAGGCCTGCTAAGTATGGCAACCTGACCAATCATGCTGCAATTAACCATACTAATTGTAGAAAAAGAGAGAAATAAATTAATTTATTTTCTCATACCTACCATGTTATAAATGTGATCTGTCCCTGCCAATTGGTAGTATTTGCCATTTATAGTAAATATGCACATTAAAATGCAATATATATATATTGCATTTTATATATGCAACTATATATACATATATAGTTGAGTTACAATCAAATAGAGTTTAATAAAAATTGTCATTGCTTTCTGACATTTTGAGCATCAATTTATGTTTCAATAGGATAATAGCTACTAGTCTGAGACACGCATCCTTATCTTAAAGTCATTTTAGATTGTACTATGTTACATCCAAAGCCATTGAGCCATTTACATGTCAGCACTCAAAGTTGTATAATTTCAACAGGCTGCAGCCACTTAAAAAACTTTCCATAAATTTAAAATCACAATGACTATGTTAGCTATTTCCTATATAAAGACTTGAGTTTCACAAAAGAATCCTTAACCCAGACAAATTACAGCTCCTGTACTTCATGTATGCTATATTTGGCTGAATCAAGCCTACCAAGACAGTATTTAGTAGAATATCTATTGCAAATGAAGTACAGAAATGTATGAATCTCAGCAATATAATGATATTAAGTTTCTATAGCAAATATGTTGAAAGGTGAAATGCTAACATATCTTGTTTCCACTTGATCGCTGACTGCTTGAAAAAACCACTTTTACAATCCATATTTATTAACTTGTCCAACGATATGTTATAGATTGTAGGGCAATTTCCCCCAGTTTGTTATTTCCTGATGTCTTGGGAAAGTGGATTCCAGAAGGTCCACTCACTAAGGCCAACACATTTGAAGAGTAGAAAAGATGGATTTAAACTCTAGAGCAGTGTTTCTCAACTATAGAAACTTTATGTGTAAACACAGCATCAATGGTGGGATTCAAATTTTTTTACTACCGGTTCTGTGGCGTGGCTTTGTGGGCATGGCAGGGAAGGTTACTGCAAAATCCCCATTTCCTCCCAATCAGCTGGGAGTCGGGAGGCAGAGAATAGATGAGGGTGGGGCCAGTCAGAGGTGGTATTTACCGGTTGTCCAAATTCAAAATTTCAAAATTTCCGCTACCAGTTTTCCAGAACTGGTCAGAACCTGCTGAATACCACCTCTGCTCAGCATGCTGGCTGGGGAATTTTGAAAGTTGCCAAGGCTAAGGATCATTGATCTAAGGGAGAAAAGAGGCTACCTCCACTGCTTCTCCTATGCCCTGCAACCTCTCTGCTCCTTTTCCATGTTCTTCCACTGAGTCCTTCTCAAGTAGCTTCATGAAAATCAGAGTTTGGGGGAGGTTTCTTTCCACCTTCCATGTACAGGAATTCCTTATGAAACAAACTCCATTCATAGAATGTTTAGATTAAATCGACATATTTATGCATTTCCTTGCCTAAGGAACAGCTATCTGGAAAATCAAGATTCTTGTTATGCAGATTAATATGCTTATCTTTTATGCTTATAAAAGTTATGTGTAACTTTTTTTTTTTTGCTCATCCTTTTTTGGTGATTGGGGGGGGGTAATTCCAGTTCAAAATGGATATTTCTGTTTTTACTGCTACTATTAACAATCAGGAGCAATAATAATTATCCCTTGGTTGAAAATTAAAATTTCATTTTCTGCAGTAGTCATGTTGAATAAGAACATTCATGATTCATATTTCTCAAGGAACATTGAAGTAATGCCTTTCTGCTGCAATCGGTAACTATTTGGTTTTGTTTTTTTCTTCCATTGCATTTAGTAATAGCAATAACACTTACACTTATATACCGCTCCAAAGTGCTGTACAGCATTCTCTGGGCAGTTTACAATAAATAAATAAATAAATAAATAATTTTATTTTTACCCCGCCCTTCTCCCTATTGGGACTCAGGGCAGCTTACAAGTCTGATAA
>JANHFK010003460.1:49287-62661 GCA_036250565.1 Sibynophis collaris | reverse complement strand
AAAGGAAAGGAAAGGAAAAGGAAACAGGGACGATAAACAAGCAGATTGCTGCTAAGCAGGTCCTGCTGGAGGAACTGGCCCTTGATAATAATAAGATGTTAAAATGGCATCTGCCTTTATTTTATAGCACAATTGGAAAGATGGTTAAAAGTAATAAAGCCAGCCGATATGTTTTATGAGTTAGTAGTTAGCAGTGTTTACCGTGGGTGAACTAAAGATTCCAAAGAAGACGCAATACATTTGAAATGACGCACGGAGACAGTTATTAAGGAGATAAGTGATCTGTTAAAATGGACTCAGAATGGTGTTGGGGGGGTGGAGAGAGAGGAAGTTATAGCTTTCAAGATATTCGGGAGGTCTTTTCTGTTATTTCAAAATGGTATTGATCATTAATAGCATTTATGGTAGTAGGCGAAGAATTAAGGAACTGCTCCATTGTAAAACTAAAGTCAGCATCCTGAATGTGCACCTTTGCGCTGGGGTTAACCTTCATCTCAGATATCTGCCTGTAACTGTCCTGGGGGATTCTATCAGCAATTTTATCTCAGTATAGTTCTGATACTCAAGGAGAATTTATCATAGGAACAGTGGTAGATCTGGGACAGAAGCATTGAAATACAGCACAGAAAATTGTGAGAAGTTGTTTTGCTATCTGACAGTGGAAAATATTGGGGAGGGGGTGTCATGGAACTCATAATCCAAAACTAAGGCCTTTAATGCAAGGCCTTTGAAAAGACACAAGTCATCAGATGGAGTCCTCTTGTTGTGCGTATCCTGTTTTAAAACCATTAATAGATTTCTTGCTGAGCAAGATGAAGCACCGGGCTTGAAAATCACCGAGGACCTTATCTTCCATTTTTATGACAAATCTGTGTTTAGTGATGTCTGACTTTGGTTTCCGAAGCCGCTCATTATCTCATTAGTGACAGTCATATGATAGGGTATCATTTATTGTTTGACATCTGGCATGTTCATCTACAAACTAATTTCATTTTATACCAAACAAGGTTAAAAAGTAGTAAACTCAAATGGCAGAATAGAATGCCAGCAGTCTCTTCTGCAAAATATACAGATTTTTAATAAGAAATAAAATGAAGTATTAATACATGATAAAAATATGATTAAAGCATAGCTAAATTAATTTGGAATGACACCAATACAGTTTTGACCCATGTCTTCTCAGAAAAAAATCCTGATGATTTTCTTTAGATTGGGAATCCTAATGTTATTGGTTCATAACACACATGTGCACATCATACCATATATCTGTCTGGTTTTCCATCGTCCAACAACAAGAAATGAAGGCAAACAACCTTCAATGAGTAGTAAATCATTGCAAGACATGGGCATGCAACAATATGGTGACCCAGATGTTTCTGACCATCTGCCTGTATGCTTACAATACATTTTACCACACATCTGTAGTCCATTGTACATCTGCTGTGTACTAGGTATGCTGACATTGCAGGAAACTAACTCCTTATGAGGTTTTATACTCAACCTGATATGATACGCATGGTAAATGTTCTATATTCTTTTTAGTGGTTGCATTAAATGACAAACTGTAGGTGGTTCATGTATGACATTTTTTTAAAAATGGGTTAGACCATTAATGTAAAAAAAAGAGAATGTCTCCTATAATTTCCTTTCTGTCCTGGATTTCCTGGATCTTCTGGCATTTGTTTCTGATGAGAAAAAAGGTTTTCAATACTGTAGTAGGATAATGAATAGCATATACTTTTTCTTGTGCATGATTGCCCATATTCATACACAAACTACTGATCCTAAATTTATGCTTAGAAAAATCATTCATGCAGATGTTCATGAATAGTGAATAGGAAAAGGTTTAAAGACAAAGTGAACAGCTGTTTGGAAATTCAGATGAATGCTTCTGAACAAGGAATTGCCCATTTTGACTGATAAAATTCTTACACTATTAACCTGCCTAAACATTTTCATAAAGAGCATGGCATTAGCCATGTCCATGTACCCACCTGATTTCCAGGCCATCAATGAATGGCACATGAAAGATGAACCCATTAACAGTTGAATCCAATGATGTGAAATTGTTTGGGTAGGAAGATATCAATTTCCAGGAGTCTCAGCATCAAGAAAATCCTAGCTCCACCCACCAGAGAACTAAAAATCCACTTAACTAAATAAAGTGATTTTTTGTATCCTATAAACATCATAGCCATCAATACAAGCACACAAAATTCTAGTAAGCAACTAAAGGGCAAATTGACTGGACAAAGAAAAGGAAAAAGAGTTTCAAGTAAAAAAAAAGAAAGAAAGATGGGATCATCATAAATAAAACAGATGTACTACTTGTTTTCCAAAAGATAGTGATTGGTGTTTTCATAGGATGATGCAGGAATGCTATTACATATCCTAACTGAGGCAGAATTCCTCTTATTGAATGAAACCTATGAAAGGACAGCCATAGAGAAGATGTAAGAGATCATCCCATTATGCCAAACTGTGTTTGGGTTGCAGAATGAGAAGTTAACACTATGAGGTGTTAACAGGAACAAACTTTGCTATTTGAATTGCACCACAGTTGGGTTTAATGCAAGAGTAGCAGATACTCAGTTCACACATCTTCCTCTTATCATAGTGATAGGCAGTGCTCAGTTTCAAAAAGTTGCCCCAGAATTCATGGGAAGCATAAGGTCCTGCTATGAATTGCCAACAAATGCTGCATCTGTGTTCCCTCAATGCCTCAAAGTAATTTTTCAAAACCTTCTACAAGTCATTCTCAATCTTAAAATTTAGGAGTATCTGATAAACATGATTGATGGATGATTCAGGATGAACTAAAACAAGTTTTTCATACAGTTCAACTGTTTAAAATGTTGGTGACTGTTTCTTAGATTATAGAGTTTCATGGAGGATGCTTATTTCCCATTTGTCTATTTGTCTTAGACAAATTTCTTCAGGATAATAATCAATACATACAAATATTTCTGATTATATGCTAAATCCATATTTCGAAACAGCATCCTATAAGTGACCTGTTCCTTGATCAAAATGTGAGCTAATTCCTTCACATATCCTGACTGTAAATTTTCAAAAGATAACCTGCTAATAAGAGAGAGAATCAGAATAGTGGACCAAAGAGCTTATTTTTGAGATCCAGAAGGATTCATTTCTTCTATTCTGTCTTGTTGCATGTTGTGCCAGCTCATTAGTATTTGCTGATGCTAGTTTTTTTAGCAATAGCTCCATCTGCCATGTATAGTGATTGTGATTACTAAATCTTATCCATATGAAGATGGGGCAGAATAGGCTGATCAGTTTAGCCTTTTGATCACCTTAGAGACAACTATATTACATTTACTACCAAAAAAAAAGAGAGTTTATAATTGAATTGCACCTTATAAGCAGAACTGTGCCATACAGTGGTTTCACTTCTCTCATACTGTCCACAGAAGAATTATCAAGCTTCTTAAACACATACACAAAATCATTTATCATAGATTACAACACTACATATATTGGACATTATCAGTATCAGTACAAGCAAATCACTAAGGATCAATAACACTAGGATGTTAATATGGCACTTTCACAATCACTCTGAAAAGGAAGAATGTCACAACATCTCTGATGGCAGTTTTCGTGAGTGCTTCGAATTTGAGAAGCATTCTATTTTGTTTCATAGTAAAATTATATAAGGTAATACTTTGGCAGTCTTTCTTGGTGCTAAGCAAATTCATGTAGCCTAATATTTTGATTAGGTTCTTTAAATTTATGTGATTCTATAGTCTTGCTCTATGCATCATCCTGAAAATGCATAACTAAATAGCCTTGTTTATCCTTGTTCTAAAGAGGAACGTGGCAATAAAATGTGTGGTAAGAGAATGAATGTGCAAGTTAAGAATTATCAGGCTTTAGAAACAGAGAATAACTCGGAAAACAAACAAGGTGTTATTGTTCCATTTTTTATCTTTACTGAGTGTTGAATTATGAATTCTGCCAATGAGTAATTTCTTCCCTTGTTCAACTTCTAGGCTGAGAAAGGCTATTGTATAATTAAAAAGAAGGTCTCTTACTGTTTTGGATTTTTTGGCTGCATGGTCCCTAAAAAGAAATATGCCTTATTCTCTTTTAGGATACCATTTTAATACAACCAACACAGATGCCTGAAATGTCCCGCTGCATGTTGAGTTGTTAAAAAATAAACTATTCAGAATTTGTGGAGTTTGTTGGACCAGTGTCAGTGTGTAGGCTTTTTGCTCAAACACAAATGTTTTTCTGTCCTCTGAGGTTTGGATTTTTGTGACCGCAGATAAATGTTCTGCAGTAACTGAGTGTGACAGAATATATGGTGCATTGTTAATGTATGGGATAACTTATTTGTTCCCACAGGGCATTTCTGAGCTACATGATTTGGTAATGTTTATGTTGTTGGGTTCTTGTTTGTAATGTTGCATTGTTGCAGATTGTTGATTCTGTTGGCTATTGTTGATGTGGTTAGTATTCTAGATTTTCTTCCCACATACCTTCATGTCCTTTTTATTGTCTTCCAAACTCATTTGTATTTTATTATTTTCATATCCTTTTTATTGTCTTCCAAGGTCTCTTAAAAATGCAGCAAAATCCTGGATATTTTGTTTTATAATTTAACAAATGAGATGTGCGATTTATGAGTAACTTATGATGAGGCTATCAGCTAAGTTTTCCCATCATAGCAAAAACCTTTTGCAGAAAAAGAAAAATACTTGTGCACAAGGACATTCGCAAGAAGTTAGAAGCAAGTGTTAGAGGTGGTATCCAGTTCCTAGACCATTTAGTCTACCTTTTGTTATAGAATATACACTTTTCAGGAAATGTTTTTTTCCTTATTTACTACATCATCATCATCATCATCATCATCATCATCATCATCATCATCATCATCATCATCATTTTAGCCATTGTCTATCCACTGCAGGATGAAAGTCTCTTCTGCATGTTTCCAACCAATACAGTCCTGAGCTTTCTTTTGCCAATTGGGCCCACAATACTTGCTGATGTTATCGAGTCATTTTGGTAAAAAGTGTCCATGAAAGAGGCCAAAAGTGGCCTCTTTCATGGATACTTTTTATCAAGTGGGATCCATTCTATAACTGCCTTGGTCCACCTGCCATCCGTTCTTTTTGTTATGTGACCAGGCCATTTCCATTTCAATTTTTTTACTCTCTTGATGATATTGCATACTTTTGTTTGTTCTCTAATCCATGTGCAAGTCTTTCTATCTTGTCTTGTAATGTGCACGAGCATGTATCTTCCCATGGCTCTTTTTTCCACTCCCCCTATGTCTGAAGAGAAAAGTTTTCAATCAGTGTGTGCTACCTACTCTAACCTATGCCAGTGGAACATGCACACTAACTTCATAATGATACATTAGATGACATTAAAAAAGAGTCTTGATGAATTCAAGGAAGCTCAAGCAATCAAACCTAATAGTTTAATCATTTCCCTGAATCATTTCCTTAAATACTACCTATTAGGGAACAACAGTAGAAGAGGATTATTGTCTTTCTATTTCTTGCTGTGAAAGAATGGTAGCCTGAGTGAGATTGAATATTTTATGCTGAATCAGGAAAATAAAGTCTGCCCCCAAATTTGTTTGGCAGATGGACTAGATTTCCCCTCTTCAAAGAAGTAAGGGGATCACCATATAGAGTAGCATAACTATATGGTGTATATATATGGTACATAATTTTTCCGCTCCCCTTATCCTTTGAATAAGCCATGCACACACACACATATTGACATAATTATTATGAAGTAATTCCATTCCAAAATAAATCTGGAAGTGGAACAGCATGATATGTCATTAGGGTGTCAATAATCAGTTCAGCTCTTATATGGTTTTAAAAGGGGGGGTGAGACATATTTGTGAAGAGAATAATTTCCTACGAAGTTCTTTACAAAAGCAAAATGAAAGCAAGAACCCTGCTTTTGAGCCTGATCATCATGTTGCTGAGGTGGGAAATCTGGAGCCTCCAATGTTCTATTAATACTACTAGCCAGGAATGAAATCCAGTCGGTTCTGACAGGTTCTAGAGAATTGGTAGTGGACATTTTGAGTAGTTCAGAGAACCGGCAAATACCACCTCTGGCTGGCCCCAGAGTGTGGTGGGAATGGAGATTTTGCAGTATCCTTCCCTCAGGAGTAGGGAGGGAATGGGGGTTTTGCATTATCCTTCCCCTGCCACACCCACCAAGCCACACCATGCTCACCATGCCAACTAGTACTGGTTACTACAGAACCAGTAGTAAAAAAAAATAGATTTCACCACTGCTACTAGCATTCCTTACCATAAACCAGGCTGGTTTGATTGATGAAAATGGGAATCCAACAGGTTCTCTTTACCTCTTGTTCTGTTATTATTTCACTGATAGTATGAGTCCATGCACAGTTAACTTAACAAATCAAACAGCTGCTTGAATTATCAATTTGCAGAATGCAGCTGGAGCTTCAGCTGGTTCCAGGATGACAAGGAGTCTAAACATCATGTATCACAAAAGACAGGTGAGATGTTTACAGCAGTTCTGGTCAAAAGAAATGAGTGTCTGTTCCAAGATCCTGTATGTAATTAGCTGCCAGAAAGCTAAAGAACATTAGCATTGAACAAACACCTCCAAGGATATATAGAATTGCCAGAAAACTCTATTAGAAAATTCAGACAGCAACAGATTGTCTTGTTCGTTTGCAGTTAGTTTGGAAAGCTGGCGTGCAACTTGCCTTCCCAGGTGTGACCTTTTAAAAAAGATATATCTTGCAAAATGCATCCAAGTGGATCATTGCAACTTGGTGAAGTATTTAATCAGAGGTTTCCTGAATTTTATATACTTTTTTTTGCAATTCAAGATATGGATAAACAGAAGCTTCATTTTTATTATTTAAGTCCATTTGTCATGATTTCTTACTATAACCTGTCTGGCAATTGAGAAACTGATTGATTCATTTCTTGCAATACAATAAGAAGCAGAAATGCAAGGAACCTTTTAAAATATATATATTCCTTAGCTTTGCTCTAGCAATACACTATGGGCCCTGAAAGCAAGGGTTATCCACATGCAGTGGTTAAAAAGGTTAAAATGGCAGTGCAAAGACCATGCACACAACAAATATAAGCAAGGATCAGGGACAATGACTAAGTAGATTTGGTCACCATTTCATCTTTTGGGATCTCCTTGTGGATCATTTTGGAGCAGAGAAATTCAAGCTCAGATTAAGGCTAATATAGATTCACTCTATGAGGGGCAATAAGTAGGTCTTGTCTCTTGGGTCAAAACCAGTCTCCATCTTTAGAATGCAGGGTTTTGTACCAGAGAATCTTTCCATGTGTGCAAAGACTTCTAGGAACCCCAGCAGTGCTCATTCCAGCCAGATATAAGTGGGCTTTGAGGAACAAGGAAGTGCTGTTACCAAGACAACAGTCAGATTTAGGAAACCCAAGTCTAGAGCAGAACTGTAAACTGAGAAAACATCTCAAAAAGACCCTCCCTAATTCTCATGAAGATAAAGAGAGGCAGGGGAGAAGCACATACAGGCTTGCAAGTTTCTATTGCCATACATTTATAATAAAAGTAGTATAGGCCTACATGCATTTGATTTCCTCGCCTGATCTACCTTAGAGATCTCACAAGGCAATCTTAATTCATATTAATAGGCTTCCGGGTATAGACAAATGTGTTTCATCCATGGATAAGCTGCTCTTTAATGAGAACCATAAAATAACATAGAATAACAGTGTTGGAAGGTCTTCTAGTCCAACCTCCTGCTCAAACAGGAGACCCTATACCATTTCAGACAAGTGGCTATCCAGCCTCTTCTTAAAAGTCTCCAGCAAGGCGGCACCCACAACTTCTGAAGGCAAGCTGTTCCACTGATTAATTGTTTTCACTGTTAGAAAATTTCTCCTTAGTTCTGGGTTGCTTCTCTCCTTGAAGCTATTAGTTAGTTTCCATCCATTGTTTTTTGTCTTGCCTTCTGGTGCTTTGGAAAATAGGTTGACTCCCCTCATCTTTGTGGTAGTCCCTGAAATATTGGAGCACTTGCACTCGTATCATGTCTCTCCTAGACCTTCTGAAAGATGTAAGAGACTGGGTACATTTGTAAACTTTTGTACCTATGTCCAATGTTTTCTACTTTCCTCACAACAACGTTACTCCTGACATGGGAATGTGTTTTGGGGATTTTAAGAATGAAGAGATGATATCAAGTTTATTTTTTTCTCCTGTGCTCTTAATTTTTGTATTCAAACATTTGCTTGGCATGACTGAAAATGTAATCAGGGTGGACTGAATGTGGTTCAGCACTGTTTATCTGCTTTTTGCAGTAAAAGTCTATGTATGTTTGCCCAAAACTCAGCCTGATTAAATGAAATGAAAATCACTGTTGGTAACTGACATGGTAGCCCAAGAGGCATCTTGAGGCCAGAGATTTGTGTGTAATGCATTTCTATAACTTATATGTGAAACTGAGCATGGGCTGTAGATGTGGGTGCCCCAGGTACTAAATGTTTTATAATTTGATTAGGAAGTTTTCATTTCCTGTACTCAGGACTTGCACAATTTAATGCTCTATAAATGAGCTGCAAATAAATGACAAACCTCATGTTGACTTTTCATTAGAAGTGTGATATCGAGATTGATGCCTTACTATTTTATTGCCTGCTGGTACGGTTACCATGACTTTCAAACTAACTTTTGGTGGTGTTAGTATTCTTTCAGTGAGACAGGAGGCAGGGCAAATGTGATGGGAGGGAAGGAGCAGCTGGGATTAACTTTTGGTTGTAGGAGTCCTTTTGCTCACAACAGATGGAGGCCAACTCAACATTAAAATAAAACCAATCCCAAAGGACTTGTTAAATAAATTGATCCCAAACTTTGAAGCTATAAAATAATAAGACGATTAAGAGCAATCCAAAGCCACTTGATAATGTGATGTTGATTGGATAGAATTGGCTTCCATTACTGCACTGGGAAGGGACTGGTTTCTGGCTGGAGAAAAGATGTCAAAAATAAATAATATTTCTCTGGTTTATATGGAGCAGTTACTTTTATATGTAGTCTTTTAATCTCAATGTCTTCCAGATACTTTTGGCATTAAGTGAAGACTGAACCATACTCCTTTTAAAGGTTTTGCAAGGCAGACATTTGATTCCTTCCAGCTGTATTTTTGAGCCTAAGATAGAAAGAAGAAACTAAAAACAGAGGTGGGGAATGTAAGAGAGGGTGAGAAACAGTTCTTAGAAGGCATATCAGTGTTTGTCTAATCTTGAATTTTTAAAAATGATCTGGGCTAGCATTAAGGAAGCTTTATTCCTTCATGATGTTTGAATCAAAAGAAGGCTCTGGAAGTGCTAGACTCATGCCTGACTCTGGCGTTTGAACTAGGTGAATCCTAACAAACTCTGGTTGAAGCCTTACATGATGAGGATATTGAGGTAGGTGCCCCCCAAATCTAATAAATAGATATGCAACTTGATTTGTTCAAGGTTATATTGCCATTGAAGATATCCCCACAGGGAATTCTAATAAATCCAGTTTTATCAAATGAGGCTCAATACCAGATTACACTGATACATCATTTGTGTTCTTTCCTGAATATACTCTAATAACCTTTTGGATATGCTTTAACATTTCCCATTTGAACTTAATACAGAGGATTTTACATGCCACTGTCCTTGCTAAAACTTCAAGCTTCAGATGGTGCAGAAGACGGTAACCAAAATTTCAAATTTTATAATCAACTCTATAGCGATCTTGAAATAGTTTTACTGACTTCTGGTACACTTATGGGACCAATTAATTTAAAAAGTCTGTAATCCAATACCTGAAGGAGTATCTCATTGCATGCTATCACACTAGTTTTAAGAAGTCATATTGGGGGCCTTCTTTTGATGCCTCCTTTTCTAGAGATGCATTATGCAGGGAACAGTAAAAATTATTCTTCTAATAGTAGGATCTTGCTATAGAATGTTTTCCCCAATGTTCTGCTTTGCATGTAAATCTTTTTAATGCTATGCAAAAGCATGCCTATTCATCTAAGGTTCTAGGCCTTCTAATTCATTTTAAATTGTTTGTAATTACAGGTTTAAATATTTTTCCAATTCTGCTTGATACATTATTATAGGTTGCACAGCATGGTGAAGGATTCATATATAAATGTGCTTTTTAAAAGAAGCTAGGATTGTGATGTACAATTCTTCAGTAGAGTTGTGTCTCAACATCATTTATGCTGCCATAGCAATAATGGGCAGCTAGATATTTTCAGCCAAAGTTCCTACCCAAAACATTTGACATAAAGAATACCGTAACTCTGCACAAATATAGCAGCACTAGTTCTGCTTCCTTTCCCAACATGGTAATTATCATTCTTGTCTTGTCTCTTAAGCTCCACCATCACCAGATGCATTTGACTTGAATTTCAATAAGTGGTGTCTTAATGTGAAAGTTAAAGGAGATGCTCATCAAATTGCAAAGAGCACAAAACTGTGAGGAGGCTTTAATAGACTAAGAATTAAGCATGAATCAGTACAATGTGGCAGCTGAAGAAACTAATGCAATCCAACAAAAGTACCAGGCATATAAAATGAAATTATTCAGTTCAGTCCTCATGTGGGGTCATCTGTCTATTTCTGGACCCAGTTTAAGAAGATATTGGTAAACATAAACTTGAGGATGACAGGGATGGTGAGGAATCTGGAGAGTAAACCTTATAATAAAACTTAAAGGAATTGTGTTAGTTTAAACTGAAAGAGAAACAAAGGTGATGATGTAATAATAAAATTCAAACATAGGTTCCACCATATAGATGATGGAACAAACAGGTTTTCTGTTGTTCAATTTTCAGGCTTCAAATAGAATAATCTGATGGTTCAGATTACTTCTGAAATTATTGCTTGATTCATTTGTTGGAGGTATAAGCAAACACTAGATATTCACATTCTAGGAGTACTGTAGCAGAAGGTGTGTTTTTGTTGTGTTTTGTGGTGGTTTCTTTTTTTCTGTAGTAGCGGAGAAATGGATTTATATGATTGTCACATCTGCTAACCTTGACAGACAGAATTATGTCAGCAGGTATCTATAGTTCTCTTATGTTAGGAACAAGAGAGTTGTCATACATATCTTCAATAGAATAGACTTCCTCAGTCAAGGTAACCTTCAGATCTCTGGCATTACAGATAATCCAATGACCAAGAATGTCTGTCACTAAACAAAGCAGTTATTAACTGAGGTTTGTCCAATCTTACAAACATTTTGCTATGGTTGAAATCACGAATCATTGCAATCTTTAATTGAATCTCACAGTCATTAAGTGAATCTGGCTTTTCTCATTGACTTTGTTTGACAGAAGCTGGCTGAGAAGATCACAAATGGCCATCATGTGACCCTACAATGGTGCAACTGCTGGAAATAAATGCCAATTGCCAAGTATCCAAATTTTGATCATATGACCATATTTTTAGGGTTGTTGTAATTTTGAACCATTGCTAAATGAATGGTTATAAGTCATGAACTATACTGAGAATTATAGGAGCTAAAATACAGATAACTGGAAGGTATCCAGGTTGGAGAAGATTGAATTAGCAAGATTAAGCAAGCTAGTGCATTATACTGTTTAAAGCAAAGCTCTGCAACCAATTATGATTCCCAGAGAATTGTCCATATGGACTATAAATCTAAGTATTTCTTCATCTCTTGCAGAATTCTGAAAAGGTTTTAAATTAGAATGAATCAAGAATCGTTTTTCATAATAATTTTTATTAAAGCTGAATAAAAATACAAATTTAAAAGTACAAAAATAAAATGCAAAGTTAAAAAATCAATACAAAAAATATAAAAAAGAAAAAGCACAGAGAAAAAAAAAGAGGGATCATAACAGTTAAATTGTTGGGGTTTTTTGAATGTGTGCTCTGTACTTCTATAAAACCAGCAACCCAATATTTGTCGACTTCAAAACACCAAGTGGTTTAAACCATGAACTAATCCGGATGACCAGGGGTTTCTTATTGTAGAAAAAGGACCAACCATGATAGGTGGAGAAAATTAAGTTACTAGTTGCTTTCTGCAATTGATGTAAAATTTGGCATACCAGAGGAGTTGAATTTGACATCATCAAACATACTGATGCCAGCTCACTGGCAAATAATTCCATTCTTAACAGTGACGATTTGGTCTGCCAGAATAAAGCTGGTGCTGATGAAAGCTCAGAGCAACATATGGGGAAAAAAACATTTGCAAAAAACAAATGTGCCAAATACTTTGCTAATTTTGTTATGGAAGAATAGAGGAAAAGAATATGTGAAAATGAGATTTGCTTTTTGCTTGTGCCAGCACCAAGACTTTGATATAACACATAGGCTTATGCACAATTTTAAAAGAGGTTGCCCAATAAATGTCAGACAAACCACACACATGCTCTACTTATGCTTATACAAGTCCCAAAATGCTTTGTCTAACTAGGGCCTTAAAACCTCGTAATTCACTTAAAATCAGCCCCCCATCACTTTTCTTAAAACAAAACCAATAAGGAAATTGTCATGACATAACAAAGCTAAAGAAGGTTTTCTAATTTTGCCTGTATTTCTGCAGAACATTCAGATTGTTTTATTGTTTTATTTTACATTTATTTAAATGCAGGAGACAATTGTATGAATTAGGGTGAGGGAAAATATATTGTCAGAGGGATCATTTAGTCTGTTTACATCTTTCTCCATATGCGGTTTGGATAGCATTGTAAATAATTTAACAGTTCAGCTACCTTGAAGCCTACATCTGTTCTGGATCATTTTCATTTGCAGCATAGAAAAATGATCTTCTCTGGACTTGGAAACTGAGCAAGCTGGGGCCTGGTTGTACCTGGGTGGGAGACCATCAGAGGTATGTAGTAGTTATGGGAAAAAGGAAATCAAAATGGTGGCTGTGATGGTGGCAATAGGGGTTCCATCCATTATTTATCAACACACATGTAAAAAATGGGTAGTATTTCAATCATCACCATAACATCCACCATCTTTCTTTTTTTTCCATACTCTGCAGACATTTCTGGAGAGCTTCAGAGAATTCCAGGGCTATAAGGCCAGAGCTCATCTAGGACTGACCGGTTCGACCGCCTTGCAGTCCAAGAGACTCGCAGGAGTCTTCTCCAGCACCAAAGTTCAAAGGCCTCAATTCTTTGGTGCTCAGCCTTTCTTATGGTCCAACTTTCACAGCCATACATTGTAACTGGGAAACCATAGCCTTGACTATATGCACTTTTGTTGGCAGGGTGATGCCTCTGCTTTTTAGAATACTGTCTAGATTTGCCATAGCTTTCCTCCCCAGGAGCAAGCGTCTTTTAATTTCTTGGCTGCAGTCCCCTTCTGCGGT
>JANHFK010003458.1:66432-79649 GCA_036250565.1 Sibynophis collaris | reverse complement strand
TCTATCTATCTATCTATCTATCTATCTATCTATCTATCTATCTATCTATCTATCTATCTATCTATCTATCTCTTTAAATAGACATTGATTAGATAGAGCACCTCAATTACACCTAAAACTGCATTCTCAAGAAAGTGTGTGTGTGTATGCGTGTATGTGTATATATATGTGTATATATATATCCCTGATTTGCAGGCAGAATTAACTTGTTTCACTGAAAAATAATCTGAATCCAGTATTTTAAGAAAACATTTTTAGATAGCCTTCAGTATTTTCAATCCTCCCTCTAAATTTAGGTGAGAAAACTGTATGATATTGAGTTTAGCAGCAATCCTAGTTGACAGGTGCCATAGTAATTTTGATAAAATGCTTTTTTTACCAATAATAATGGATTAGAAAATTGATCCGTTTCACAGTCATTACCAAGAACAAAGGCCAACTTTGTAATAAACAAGTGTTGAGATCATCTATCTATGTATTATCTCTATTCTCATTTACCGTTTGGGTGCAACCTTATAATTATGATTACCACATGCAGAAAGCTTTAAAGACTATGTTGTATTTATCATGACACACTTGAAACTCTGCAGATCTATTTCACCCAGAACCCGTCTGTATCTTTAATATTTTTTCATGATAAGAAAGCAGCATACGTAGTTCTTGTTAAAACCAAGTTTTTAGAATTCCTTTTTACCTAATCAGGGATTTTTGAATACTTAACAGTGTAATGTTTTGGGGGAATTGCTTTTGTACCATGTATTCTGAAAAATATTGTTTTTGGCTACTGTCCTGATTAAACCAGACATTTTAATGTGTATTATGATAGGTCATTTGATGAATAGTCACTGTACTCTGTGATCCACTGAAACCTGGCCATTTGGGTTGAGCGTTCGTGGCTAAATGTCATAAGTTCCCATCTTTTCTTGATTAATGCTTCCTTTTGTGATCTGAAGGGGAAATGTCTGGAGGTTTCTTCACTTGCATTGCAGTCATTTAAAACGAAGAGGGGAGATCTGTTGCTCATTTCAAACTCTTTTTATAATGTAGTTGTGAACTTTTAGGAAAAAATATAGCACGTGGAGAGTCTAAAAAAATGGGGTTGGGTTTTGGAGGGGTTTTTTTTTGCTTCATTTCATAAACTTGTTATATGTACTGTTACTTTTTCATACAATTTAAAATAAAGATGTTGCTAATGCAAATGTTAAGGCTCATGAAATTTGAATCCAGAATTTTCATATCCAATGGTCCCCAAGATTAATTCCCGATGCATGTTTAAGTATTTGCTTAATGATTTGTGGTTGAACAGATGAACTACTTCCATTTGAAAAGATTGTTATCTAAGGTGACAGGAAATTTTAGCTTGTGATGTGTGTTCTGAAATAGCCGTTTGATGCATTCAAGTTCATACTGTAGAGTTTCCTGAAGATACATGATCTAGTTCAGGTGCTAAAGAGAAGCTAGCATGGGCTTGGTCAATGTTTTACTAATAGATCATTCAAGGAAAGCTAATCAGGAGATTAATATAGAAGACAGCCGTTGTTTTCTCTCTTCCTTTCCCTTAATTGCTATTGCAATTGCAATCAACAAGTGATAAATGTGCATCTATACAAAGTGGTTAATTATTTACTGCTTTATCAAAACTTTAAGTACACAAGATAAAGGTGAGCCCTTACTTCTATAGATAGGAAGCAGAGAGCAAGAAACCTGCTCCCTGTTAAACTATGCGTTTGTGCCACAGCTGCACAATTTTTGGTAAAAGGAGGTCCCATTTAATTTTTGGAAAGAGGTAGAGGATGAGTGAGAGGGATTGTATCATGCATGGGGAGAATGCCAATATCCTTGAGGGAGGGGGATTTTTGAGAGACAAATGGGTAATTGTAATGACATCATCTTCAAGAGGTCATAAAACAAAGGAATGAATGGGGCATAGGTGGTCTTGGGGGATTTAAGATTGACCACTGACATACTGTATGTTGCTTGGCCATATTAGACCTTTCTCCCATGTTTCCACTCCCCTCTTATTTACAAAATACAATCGTATAATAAGCTTTCAAAAGGAAGAAGAAATTACCCATTATTTTATCAGAAAATAAGCAAAACTAATTCCAGCTATTTTTCTGTCATATGGATGCCTTATCTGCGATGGGAGAAAAAGTGGACAAGGAATGGTATTTACCAAAACAAACAAACAAACAAACAAACAAACAAACATGAAAGTCAATAAACCATGTTTCTTTTTGCTTTGTTTTTATATCACTCTTCACTACATTTGGTAATACCTATAACTGCTTTTGTAAATAAATAAAATGAAAGAGACAGTAGGAGAAAACATTATTTTTGTCATCATCATTATCATCACCATCATCACTGTCAACTATTAACCTCATTATCTACAGTGTTAAATATGGTTTTAACCTATAGTTAAACCTATAGCCAAAAAGTATTAGGTATTCACAGGCTTGATGACTGTTTATGCCTGCGGTCTCTTTATTTCAAATAAACAATTTTCCATTAAGAAATCAGAATACAAAAAAGAGAAAGGTAACATGTTCAGCAGATAAGTGTACATGGGATATGAAAAAAAATCCTTAAGTAAATAATTAAATGACTTTACCCTGCTGTATTAAGATTTTTTAAAAGTGGTCAAAGAATGTATAGATGCTTAGGGCTGATCATCATAATATTTCTGTGAGTATAATTATTGAGCCAAGATACCCGTGCAAGGTCATTTCCAAAAAAGTTCACCAGAACTTCAAGAAATCAAACGATCCATCTTTATACCCAGTTTAAGCTGTGGAGTTAGCTTTTTCCATCACTAAAATATGTCAGACTGTGACAGCCCATTGATTCTTAATAGGCATGAGACTTTGTTTTTCCAATGTCTGGCTATTACTAGTTTGACAGCCATCTGGACGGTAAACTAGCTGTGCAGGAAAATATGTGTAGGTTCAGCAGTTGCCCTATTTTCCTATAAAGTCAGAGAAGGAGGTTACTCTGACGAAAGAATAAGAAGCAAATACAGAAGGTGGGTGAAATAGCTAGACTCTTCTTTGTGTTTCTGTGCTCTCCTCTTTTTAAATAACTTTTCTCAGTCTGCATCTCATACTTGAAGTAAGTGGAGGAGGGAAAAATTACCACAGCTATGGAAACAAGATGGTAAGAAAATGGAGGAAATAGAATCTCCTGTCCTCTCCTCTTCTTTTTATGTCAATAACAGACTCTCTCCCTGAATAGGTAAATATGTTCCTGATTGTCCCTCCTGGTGATTTGTCCTTGCCAAATCTTGAGAGAGCATGCAACCTACAACAAAGCCAGACTAAGAGCTCATTCATTTGTTCCTTTCTTTGGAAACAGTTGTCATTCTAAACAGTTGATTTTTGTCTCTGGCTTCTCACTTCCTTGACACACCTTGTTAGAAAAGATTGTATCTTTAGTCATCGAGCAGTTTTATAGCTTTGAGTACACAGGAAGATTCGTGCTATGTCTTTTCATGATTCTATACTCCCCCCCCACACACACACACCTTCTCTCTCTCTCTCAAATAGTCTTTGAGGTTTTTCAAAGTTGAATGAGTTGCATCATTATTATTTTTTAAGAGGAAGCGAAAAAAAGCAGCCTTGTGACAGTTAACTTGAAGCCAGAACAAAGACACCATAAAAAAGGTGGAAGCTTGAAAAGATAAGGTATGAATCCTTCTGTGTACACATTGCTCTACAGTTGTCTGATGACTGAAAGGATGACCTCTTCTTACAAGGTGTGGCAAGGAAGTATAAGCCAAGCTTTTCTTTGCCGTGACCATGACAGCAGATTTCCAGACTGAACAATGATCTTTTTATTCTTCCTTATTCATGCCAGCATGACAGATAGTCTTCTAAATAACTGTTTAAAAGAAACATAGATAGATACCGGACCATAAAACAATAAAGCAAGGACTGTACTCAACCATTAGGTACTATGCCAAGAATCTTGGGAGGTACCAAAGCACAAGTTAACTTTCTACTTCATTCATATTGAATAGAATTAATATGATTATACTTTCATTATGTATTTAAAGTGTCTGAGTGATCCAGATACAAAGGGCAAAATGATATTAAAAAGGAAGCGGCACAATTGTGTTGCACCTGTCAGGAACATCTTAAAATGACTGTGTCTTTTCCCAGGGTTATGCAGTCGCCTCTGCAGTTGATGTATAACCTTGGAAAAGAGGCATTTCATTTACCTTTATCCTAACAGGTGTTGCATTGCTGATATTTAATAATATTTTTTCCCATTCTGTTGATATTGTGAGGTTGCACCCAAAGTATTTGGAGACCATATGTGATCCTGGGATCTAGCTGTGTGCACCTCGTGTTTGGATGCACCCAAAGTATTTGGAGACCATATGTGATCCTGGGATCTAGCTGTGTGCACCTCGTGTTTGGATTTCTTTCACAGCTAACCTGCCAAACTTTTGATCTTTCAACTTCTGACCTGCTCATCCTATATGATCATCGTTCCAAGGATTTGAGGTTGCAATAGGATGGGCAAAGACCATTCTTGAATTAGTAATCACATAGGTATTATCTGACTGAAAGCTGAAGGATCAAATATTTGGGGTTGTTCTACCTTGTTTGCAGACTTTCTTATAGCAGTCAAGGGGATATACAGGATACTACCTCTCTGATGTCCTTTTCACAATAGCAGCCTTTCAAGGTAGGTTGGGAGAGACAATGATTGAACTAATCACTGAGTGAGTTTCAGTGGCTTTTATAACCTGGTACAAATACTTGGCATTCAGGATTTAAAGAAAGATACCATGGTATAGCTGAGCATAGATGCCAAAGTTATCTTGATGAAAGATGGCAGTTCAAGGGGGAAAAAAAGATGTTATAACAACACTACTTTTATTGGCAGTGACAAAGGATTCTTTAGAAATCAGGATAAAGAGATGAGAATCTAGATGGTGATTCATTGTACGTGGTGCCTATTTATCCATTTACATTTTCTACACCTGACAGGAAGGGTGTGTGGCAGAGGAAGGTTGTGTTTCACCATCACTAAGTTATCTACATTATTTCCATATTATTTCCCATCATAGGTTATGTTACCATGAGTCACTCCTTCCTTAAAAAAGTGTTTGCAACTAAATGGGGATTCAATAGAAATCTTAAGTGCCATTGTGTTATCTCTGGATAGAAAGAGCCATTAATATGTGTCAGCGTCATCCAGCAGAAATATGACTCTGAACCTTCAGTACTGGAATGTTCTGGAAAGTTTCTTTTGTGTCCCCTTAGACTTTAATCACAGCACTGTCAAGCAGTATTTCAGGTTTTGATGATATTAAAGGTTTTGGTTTCAGCTTCATTCAGGAGCATAATGATTTTATTGAGAAGAAGGGAAGGAATGTTACCACAAATAAGTGGTCTTCCTTAATCACACAATTGCCACATATTGTTTTTCTTTCTTGCATCCACATCCTTTGTGATGGAAAAAAAATTCTCATCTTCTCCCTTCAGTTGCAGACACATGAGGTGAGAAATTCCCTTGGCTTGCCTGACATTATTAGCTCATATACTGGACTTCTGAAGTGAAGGCAGTTGGGACTGAGGTAGCAAAATGGGACATGACATCGAAGTAACTAAGTGCAGACTAGTAACTAACAGAGGAAGGAAGTCCTTGAAGAGACCATGCAAAGGAAGAATGAAAATTATGAGAATATCAAGATAAGGGTTTCACCCCCAATATCTCAAAACAATTTAAAAAAAAGAAAATTTCCGAGATGCTTCTTTTCCATTTCCCATATTAAAAGTCCCACATGTAAGATTTGCCTTTGAATTCCCACCATTTTTAGTTTAAAAAACTGAGAGGATCTTTGAGGGGGAATGCAAAATGCTCAGTATAAATGAAAGGTGTAGGATCTTGTCCAAGCAGTTGCCAGGAGTCAACACTGACTCAAACAGACACACACACACACACACACACACACACACACACACACACACACACACACACACACAGAAAACTAGAAGAAAAATATCTTAATCACAACAACAAACCCTGAGAATCTCTTGGCAATGTATTTGTGCCTCCATAGAAATGTGAAGAGATGGCTCTTGTAACTTATTTTTTCACAAATGGAATGGATAATTTTGTGATGCTGTTTGCTCACAGCTGTAGGTCTTATCAGTGCTGGATAATGATGAGTCAAATTCTGGAGAAGCTTATGATTATTTCAGCCAATATTTATTTCTCTTGTCATGGATTGATACATTTTTCTCTCTAGTCCTCCCCTTTGATGTGTTGCTCCATGGAAATGATCCTTATGAATCTGTCACAAGAATGATTGTCTGGTAGTTACTAGTGAAGGATTGGAAAGCCTGATCAATTAGCCCATTAAGTAAATTTTCAAGCTAAACTCAATGCTTGGTGATTTCACAGAAATGCCCATGTAATTTTTCTGGCAACAATATGGAATGGGTTTGTCACTGCTGTTTTCTTACACCCGCCCACCCACTTTCAAATAATCAACTTGGAGTGCTTAATAATTTTCTTTTGATTTTCCATTTTATTTCTTTTTTTTAAATTTTAACTTTTAAAAATTGGTGCTAAACTAAACATGGGACAAAGAATAACAGAGGAAAAGAAATAGACAAGATCAATTGGATCCTTCCTTTGGGTGGATTTAGCCACCTAGGTTATCCCTTAGAAATGTTTGCCACATTTGAGATAGAATAACAGCATATAAAAACAAATACATTCATTGTGCTGATCCATGTTTTAATTTGTTTAGTTTGGGCTTAGCATACTGTTTGTGGTTTGTAAACTATAGTTTGTGGCTTAACCATTGATGAGAACTCAGCCTGCGATGGTTCATTCAGCAAATCATGATGAAAGAAACCGTACTTATTGCCACAATTATTGCCACATTGATGTTTTTTGATTCTGATAATGTAAACTTTATTTGTACTTAAAATGGAGTTTACGCTCAACATTGCAGAATGAATTTTTGAGACAAAATCACCTGGGAAAATTGGATCTGTAATTTGCAATTTTATTGTGGTGCACCTTCTTGTTAAAGGACAAGCTTTTTTTCAGCTTAAAAATAAACCAAGTATTAAAATTAGTGATTTGTGCATTTTTGTCTAGTGCGATAGTGACTGACTAACATAAAGTAAAAACAGTCTGCCAAAGAAATCCAGATTCTGTCCAAAGAAAAGCTAGATTTCCATTTAATCACAAACACACATATATGTGTGTATACATACATACACACACTCACTCACACAGACATACAGTATATTTGACATTTGCAGAATATACTCATTTTGAAATATTTATTTTGCTTATTTCAGTCACAGACAAATAAAATGCCATGTAGAATTCAGAAGTAGTTTTAGTTTCTGAGATTACAAAAGATATTTTTTTAGATCTTGAAAAAATTGAATCCAATGTTTAATAAGAAAGAAGAAAAATTATTTTGGAAAATGCTTTGTTATCATTATCATATTAAACAAGTTTTCCAGGCTCTCTTAGAACTTCAGGATCCATACATTATTTGCCAAAAATGTTAATTTGCAAATTAAGTATGATATTTCCAAAGGCACTGCTATCTGACGATATGCTATTTATTTGGGCAAGATTTTTTTTCTCCTTCTCCAGGATAATAAAAAATAGTGTAAAAACCTTATCACAGGAAATCATCCAAGTTTAATGCTCTTTACAACAGGACTTGTAATTATTTTATTGCTCTTTATGACAGACCAGTCTTCACATTAAATGTGTTTTGTTTTTACTAGTAGAAGTTTTGTGTTTTCTGATAACAGCAAATAAAACAGTTGTTTTATCTGACGTGTTAAACCGCCCTGGGTCCCAACAGGGAGAAGGGCGGTATAAAAATAAAATATTATTATTATTATTATTATTATTAAATATGATGGTTTTGCTGATCAGTACAGGGAGCGATTCACACAAAAAGTGGCATTTATTTTCTCCCAGAGATTCCGATAACTGAATATATGGATTGGTTACACATAGGTTTGTTATGCTTAATCACAGTTTACTGAGCAAACTCAGCTTCGTACAAGATGCTGAACAAGGTAGATTATTACATTATGGTATGAACAAAATCAATAGTTGAGATCATACAGCTTGCTAAACTATTATGAAAGAAATCATATGTGAATCCAGTCTTAGAAAAACTTCAGTTAACCATTTTATATGGTAATAGTCTTTGCTACTTCAGTAAGCATTGTATGTACATGACCTGAAAACTTATAGCATTGCAAATGTATCAATCTTAATAGTACCCATAACTCTTCACTGTATTTGCTGAAAAGATCTTTTCCTTACTTTTTTTTTTTTTTGAATTCGTCAAATGGTTACTTCTTAAAAAATATCTGGTGTAGCCCGATTATATGATGCACGAAGACTTTGAGTGAAAAAACATACATAAAAAGTGAGTCAAACTGTTATGTATGCGGAACTATTGAACAATTTCTTAGATTTATTGTTTTATTGTTGTACTGTCTACACTAACCTCATCTTTGTTTTCTTGGATTTTTCTTTAATATTAGTAACTTTTCCATTCTTTTTTATTCTTTTGTTTTTTGTTAAATTCCAACAGCATCCCTGGATTTAATTTTTAAATTATTTACTTTGCCCATGTGTGCAATGGACACCAGAATTCTGGATACAATGACCTTATAAAATTTGGCACTAAATTTGTAAGCAGTAAAATTCAGCTAGATGATTTCCCTGAATTTTGCACAGGAAGGATAGATTTTTTTCAAAAATTTCTCAAAAAGAATGGAGAACTGCATGTAGTAGCTGTAACTTTATTCTTTATTTGTGTATATGGGTAAAAACTGTTGCAGAGGATGCTATAAGGGTGGGAGAGTGCATAACTGTTTTTTTTCACAACTGAAGTAAGATAATGTAATGGAAAAGTCCAAGGGGTAAAATCATCAAGATGCACAATTGGCCTTTATATGCAATGATAGCCAAGTCTTTTGAACATTTGTTGCTGGATGAGCCATATAGTGCTGGTTTCTTTCTGTAAAGCTGCCTGCATTTTTTTTTCCTGAATGACTTTGCCAAAGTCCCTGATGAGGTCCTCCTGTTGCATTTGATGCCATTGGATAGTTCCTCACTCTGAAGGTCAGTGTATCGTTGTTTAGTTGAGAAACCATAAGTGTATAATTTGTTAGAGGCACATGTTGAAGTGCTAGCAGCATTTCTTGTTCAGGAAAGCCTCTTAATGTGGTAATGAAATGCACAAAGCAAAGAGGCTCATCCATATAAATGGGTAATTTAAATAATGAGGAAGGAGGAAGGATGTGGCTCAGTGTCACTACTGATTAATTAGGACATAAAATAAATAACCTGCTTAACAGCATTGGCTGTTTCCACTTGAAGGTACCCTATTAGTGGGAGATGAAGTTAATGCCACTGACAGTCTAATTACGGGTTTGTTAACTGGATCCATTATGATATTCTGTTAATTCTTGGGACTTGTTAGTCAGCATGGAACATTATTTCTTTATTTTTTCTAATTACTTTGGGGTTTATTTACTCATTTACTTAACAGAATCATCATTTATGAACCAAGGATAATTACTTATTATATTTGCAACTTTTGTCATTTTTAAGATTTCTTATTATGAAAACCTAATTATGAGTATGACCAACAAACTAAGTAATTCTGGGAGCCCCTTGTTTCTTGTCATTGTTGATGTTAGTCCACCATTGTGTAGCTATGAATAAATGAATTTATCTAATGTGTGGCCACACAGGGAAATGAGGAACAGATGCTAACAATAATTTTTAATGGTCACAGCTCTTTATTTATTCCCCTTTTAAAAACTATACAATTAAATGTATTGGCCCCATATTATTCTTTCAGTGTTGTAACCCAATTTTACTTAGGCAAGTATTCTAGAGACACTTCAAATAACATTTCATAAACTGGAACTATCCTAGCAAACAAATTAAGTCTTAATTAAATAGCTAGTCACTGCTTTCACCACTGAAAATGTGGGAAATGTAAAATTAAGGTCTTGTCTTGATTAAAAAATCACATTACATGTACTTTATTCAAATGTATTTGGACCACTCTGTTTCTTGGATGAGTTAAGATAATTTCCTAATTTATTGTTGTTAATCATTCTTTACAAATAGGATTCTGGATGTTATATTTGGTAGTGCCTTGCCAGAATGTGACATGAAAGAGCTTTGTCAGCTTGTTCTCATGTCTTTGTATGAGGAATGCAATGAATAGTTGATCCACAGAGTTTTACATAATTTGAGATGGAAGGTATTTGCAGCTTTGACATCTCTGTAATTTTAGAATGTTGCTCCTTAAAGTCTAACTCATTTGATCCTCTTATGTCCTATTCTTCACAATCTTGTCTGATTATTCTTGATCATTCTACCTTCATTACCTCGGAGATCTAATTCTCAAGAGTCCTATTTAGCTAACTCAATATATAGCCTTCCCTAAGGATATAATGTACCAGTCAGTCTACTGCTGGATAATTCCTAAGCAAATTAATTAGAAAATAACACCAATACATTGGGCACTTTGTTTCATTCAACTAATTTACTACATTTGCGGCATATACACTGCAAACATTTTGCTGTGTTTTTCCACAAAAGATATTTTAGTCTTTATAACCATGCTTATAAATTCTTAACAGATTTGCAATTTTTAATTTTATAAGCACTACCTCACTTAAGTAAGAAGTCCTCTTTTGGTCCAGCAATTCAAGTTTTGCAAAATGCAGTGTTCTTATTTGTTGTTTAGTTCCTCTGAATTTAGCCCTTGCAAAATCTTCCAAAACCAGCTTAGCAAAGGAGGAATTTAAATTTTTGTGATCCTTTTAATAAAACCAAATCAAAAGTCCATATGGTAAAGGTGAAGATATTTTTTCAAAGAGTTGGAATATTAATATTTTAAAATACCTTAAAGATCCATTCTCTGTCTCTCTTAATGTTCCCTTTATTTAAATTTCCCCCCAAACATTTCATTAGAATACCCACTTGTTTTGTTTTATAAAAAACTGTACAGACGTTCAGTGTGAAATTTAAAAAAAAAACCACCACATAGGGAAAGTAGGAGCCTTGAAATTGTCCATCATAAATAAGAATATAGAACAAGATATTATCTGGTCATTGATAAAAATATTGTATATTTACATAAATAACTGCAATAATAATTAGTTCTACATTTGAACTTGAACATATTTTATGAAATATTTTAATTATTTCTTTACTTCTTTCTTGCTATATACAGGATATGTATATTTTATGGATATGTATATTTTCTTTGCTTTTGGCAATTACAGTGACATTTTTGGGACCAAGAAATCATTGACAGTCTAGTTGCTAGTAATCCTTAGAATTATATTTGTGACAGATACTTCCTTATTTTGTTTCTTCTTCTCTGCTTAGACCCAATAGTTTTTATTGTCTCAGCTGAGAAGATCCTTCAATGATGAGTTTCCTGTACCTTTGTTACCTATAATATGAACAGAAAAGATAGGATATTGGAGATGAAACTATGTAAAAGTCCATTGTTGGAATACAGGGGGAATTTTGGGAACCTGGAAGTGGATTAGATAAAAATACTTTGCTGGAAATATAGTAGGCACAAAAAAGTTTAATTCTATCTATGGAGAGTTAATTTGACACTCATCTATCTATGAAGTTAAACTGACTCTCATTTTTCTGTTAAAAATCCTGCATTCATATACCTCTTTTTATTATTTTTGTGAGGGGATCATACACATTTTCAAGTGAAACCTTTTTCATAATACATTACAATGCTTATGATAGGGAATGTTGCAATGGATAGAAAAGACTATTTAAAACAAAAATACTCTATTGTGTGTTCATAATTGTTCTGGAAAGTAAAGTATTTTGCATAGATTGTAAGCATGCCTATTTTATCCTTATTTCTGATTATGCTCAATATCTGTGGATATTACTTATTCATTAAAACAATCAGAAAAGCTAATGCTAATGTTTATTTTGCCTACTTCTTGTACGAGGGCGAGCATGCTCTAAAAATATTTGTTTAAAAAGAAAGTAGAAACGTCTGATTTCCAAATATTGTCAGGTTCTTCTTGGGTTTTCTTATGAGACATGACATTGTATTTTTAGAATGAAGTCATTCCAGGTTGTTATGATCTAAAAAGTCACTTTGAATTCACATATGAAATAAGACCATCCATCACGTTAACAGTTTAATTACCACAGCATATATATTTTCAGCAAAATGTGTGTGCAGAGCATGTGTAAGTGTGTGTGTGTTAGGGGAAAGTTTATTATTTGTTGTGTATCTTATTACAGATTCATAGCCTCAGGACAGCAGGGCCCGTCAGTAAGGTAGGCCTTGTGGTTAGACATGCCAAGATATGAAGTAGATAAGACATGAAGGGTTTGTGCTCTCGGTTGGGGCCAACTCGATTTTTATGTTGGCTTGAGGCCTTTACCTGTTAAGATTCCAAGAGCAGAATGGCAACTTGTAAAAGTAATGAAGCATGACGAAGATATTGAAAGGGTTGACTAAAGGAGAAATGTGATATTTTCTATCTTCTGCAAACCCGGGAAACAGGACTCCAGCTGCTGCATCAAGCTTGGGAAATTGCCATCGCGTTCCCTACCAAGCAAAGGTTGTAAGGTATATTGTGCTGCATTCTTGGAAGGGATGAAGTAATCAGCGTAGGAGGTTTTCTCCCAATGTCTATGCATCTAGTTTCCTAATGGCCGACAACTAAGAATTCAGGAAATCAAGTAATTATGTGTGAGGTTGTAGCAAGAAGGGCAAAGAACAGAAGCAGTGGTTATGTGGGCTTTTGTTCTTTGTTTTTTTTCAAAAAGTCATTCAACTGCATGCAACAAATTCTTCTAAAGCACTGCCACAGGTTTCATAGATATATTTATTTTTAATAAAATTAAATGGCAGCAATAATTGCTATAGGAAGCAGAAATGTAATGGATGAGCACAGCAATCAAATGCCATGTTTCATGCTATAAATTTTGACATTGTTAGCATAAAGCGACCAGATATCCTGATTTTGCCAGGACAGTCTTGGTAATATGTCAGGCATTCTGGATACATCCATACAAAGCAGGAAAATGTTCATTTGAAGTTACACTGTACTTGGTAGTACAGTGGACTAAAGCACCCTGTTATTAACACCAGATGCCTGCAATTACTGCAGGTTCGAATCTCACCA
>JANHFK010003457.1:5524-17154 GCA_036250565.1 Sibynophis collaris | reverse complement strand
GCTGCCAGCTTGCCTCTTAGCACCCCCCTAAAGCATCCCACTTTGGGAACCACTGACCTAGAATGCTATGGACACCTCTATCAATCCCCCAGAGCCATGCTGAATACCATCGCCAAAGGGCTAGCGGGAGAAGCAAGGGAATGGCTAGCAGCCCTCCACAAGAGGAGAGTCCCCCAACTGCAAGACATAGATGACTTCCTACAACTGCTAGAGGCCAGATTTGAGGAGGCAGAGGAGGATCTGTATGTGGAAGATGAGCTCAGAAACTTAAGGCAGAGTGGGCGACCCATCAAGGAACACATCCGTGTATTCAGGAGAGACATAGGGAAGCTATCTCCTTTACCAGGGCAGCTGTTAGTGCATTTTTTCAGAACAAGCCTGGACAAGCAAATTGCCCAGGTAACTGCCTACTGGGACATCCTGAACCAACTCTCTGAGTGGTTCCAAGTAGCCATAAAAGTTGATGGCAGTTTGCATGCCAACAACATGAGAAAACAACTGGACACCAAAGAGAGAGGTCAACCCAACCAAAGACCTATGCCACCCACCTGACCGAACCAGTGAGGCTAGAGCTAGTGAATCACTGGGAAGTAATTTGATTTGTAATAGCCCCCAAAATGAAAGATGCAGTCATACTGGGACTCTCCTGGCTAGACAGGTGGGGACCAACCATCTGGTGGCAAGGGGGCAGCCACACACTGAGGATAGCAAGGGGACCCCAACCCCCTCCACACCAGCAAGTAGAAAACTCCCAAAGAGTCCATTGTAACAACTGGAAGCTATGACCCCAGAAGCTGAACAGATCCTGAGGAAAAATCAGGACCTTGCGGAAGTATTCAGCGAGGCCAAGTGTGACATCTTGCCTCACCACCGTGATACAGACTGCACCATCAAAATCATCCCTGGGGAAAACTACCAAGCCCAAATTGTACTCCTATGACACCCCAGGAAATGCAAGAAATGCACAAATACACAGACAAAAACCTAGCACGCGGGTTCATTGAGTCACCCAAACCACAGGTCGCAGCGCCAGTCCTCTTCAAAGAAAAAAAAAGATGGAATTATGAGATTGTGCATTGACTTCAGGGGAATAAATGCCGTATGCATACACAGCCTGAAGGACATGCTATCTCACCTAGCCAAGAGAAACGGGAGGGAGATGAATGGAAAACAGTATTCAACCACCCCCTAGGGAGCTTCCAATTCAATGTAATGCCTTTCAGACTGCAGGGAGCCCCAGAGGTGTTCATGCATGAGGTACTGCATGAGCACCTCTACAAGGGGATCTTTGTTTATCTGAACGATATCCTCATCTACACTGAGACCATGAATGACCACATATCCTTAGTCCACCAGGTACTGGAAAAACATCTGGCAGTCAACCTGTACATCAAGCTATCAAAATGCGAATTTCACCACACACGGCTAGAGTACCTGGGCTACCAAGTGTCAAGTGAGGGCATAGAGATGGACCCAGCCAAAGTACAATCCATCCTAGGCTGGCAATCCTCTCACACCGCATACATCTGGTGATGATGATATCTATCCCATTTTTTTCTAGCTTACCAAGAAGTAGCCTGTGGTCTAAATTGTCAAATGCCTTGCTGAAGTCTAAGTATATTATGTCCACAGTGTTTCACTGGTCTTTTAATTTAGTCACTATGTTGGAGAATGAAATAAGATTGGTTTGGCATGATCTGTTTTTAACAAACCTGTGCTGACTGCTAGTTATTACTTTACTTGTCTCACAAAGGATGGGATGAATTGCCTGCAAAAGTTGGTAAACCCCAAAAAGCTTTGTAACTGTTTACAAGTTCGAAGGGCTTGCCATTCTAAGATGGCTTTCACCTTTTCTGGATCCATTTCCACCCCTTTGCTCGATACTCCATTTACCATTTATTAAATTTCTATCCCGCCCTTCTCCCTTCCGGGAGCGGAGATACTCAATAGCCCAGGTAGTCCAGTGAGGTCTGGTGGAACTTGCATTTGGACAGCTTAACATATAGGTTCACTGCCAGAAACGTCTTAAGGACTTGGTGGACTAGCTTGACATGCTGCTCCATTGTCTTGGTGAAAATGAGGATGTTGTGCAGGTAAACTAGTATCCTCTTATTTATGTGCTCATGCAGAACCTTGTTGATCAGCTGTATGAACACCGCCAGGGCCCCATATAGTCCAAACTGCATCACTTGGAATTGGAAGCTTCCCAGAGGGCAATTAAACACCATCTTCCAGTCATCTCCTTCCCTGATTCTGATGTGCTTTTCTCAAATATAACTTGGTAAATATCTTCCCCTTGGCTAGGGGGGCCGGCGTGTCCTTCATGAGAAGGAATGGGTGCATGTTCTGTACGCACACCCCATTGATTCCTCTAAAGTCTATGCATAATCTCATCTTCCCATCCTTCTTTTCCTTGAACAGGACTGGGGCTGCTACTCAGCATTTAGCCAGCTGGATGAAGCCCCTGTCTAGGTTGTTGTCAATGTATACCCTTGGTTCCTTCATCTCCTTGGGGGTCATGGAGGACATCTTGGGGTTGGCTAGTTTTGCCCCTGGAAGGAACTCAATCACACAATCTATGGGCATGTGATAGGGTAGCATGACACACTCATCTTCCCCAAACAGTTCTGCAAGGTTCTGGTATTCTTTGGGGATGGTTTGGGTCCCCGGCAGCTGAGCTCACCCTGCCTTGAGTGTTCTGGGCCCTCAGCTTCTGTCCTCTGTGGAGAGGTTTGTGCAACTCAGTCGTGTGGGGAAGGGAAGAAGTCTTTCCTTCCCCACACGAAAAGTATCCTGTTTCCCCCTCTCCACCATATTGTTGGGCCCCACTTGTGCAACCAGGCTAGTTCCAGGATCACGGCTTCTGTCATCTTTGGGACAATCATGAACTGGACCATCTCCCAGTGATGACCCATTTCCAGTTTCATGGGTTCAGTCAAAGGGTTACTCACCCTCCTATTAGTGAGCCATCGAGTTGTTCAAACCTCATAGCCTTGGATAACCTCCTCACCCGGATTCCCAGCCTCAGCAATGTGGACAGGTTGATTAAACATTAGAAGTCTGAGTCTATTAGGGCTTCAAACTCCTCCTGAGCTCCAGATTTGGATGCCATGATTCTCAATGGGGATCGCGAAAGGGTCGATGGCTCTACTCACCATCAGGTCTCTTTCTCCCTCATCCTCACTGTCATACATACCTCGCCCTTGGGCGAAAAATAGCTCAACAGCCTGGCATCCCAAGCTGGACTTCTCTGGTGGATTCTGTGGTGATTTATTTGGCTTTGCTGGTGCCATCGGCCCTGCTTTTGGTTTGGGCACAGCCACCAAGCATTTGGCTGCTTGATGCCCCGGCTGACTGAATTGGAAGAACCGGATGGTGTCTAAGGTTGGTCTTGCAGGAGTGCTGGTGGGTGTGGCTGAGGCCAATCATCTCTCAGCCAGTTGGCTTTCTTGGCCCTTTTGCATCCTCACCTCAGCATTGCTCCTCTGCCTGCAGGCTTGTAGCTCCACATCTAGTTCTGTGGCGGACCAGTACCAATCTTGCAGCCAATCAGAGAGATCTCGGAATATGCAAGCCTGTTGTAGGCCTCTGTCAAGACCCTCTTTGAAGTGGTAGATGAGCATCTATTCTGGCCAGTGCTGCAGCCTCTCTGCGACCCTCTGGAACTCTTGAATATATTCCCTCACTGGCCATCCCCTCTATTTTAACTCCCATATCTCCCCCTCTACCTTGGGCTTTTGCCTCATCATTGAATCTTACCCTCAGCTCACCCAGGAATCTTGCAGCATCTTTCAGCTCAGGGGTATATTCATTGTGGAGGGTAGCTACCCATTCTGCTGCCTCCCCCTTGAGCTTGGCAGTTATCACACTCACCATCAATTTCTGGGTTGGGTAGTCCGGGCAGTAGCAATCTATGTAAGCCAGGATGTTGTCAAGGAAGATTGCCAGGCAGTCACGGTTCCCATCAAATGTGATGGCCAGGGATGGAGGTTCCATGTAGTGGGGTGGCAGAGGCTAATATCCCGGGTGCCACTAGGCCCTGGGGGGAGGAAAGGAGCCTGATATCACCCAGGGCCATGGGGGAGGGGCTGCAGGGGCTTGTGGGCTGGGCTGATTGCTCCTGATGGCTCCGGGACCCCTGGCTGAGGCCTGGATTCACCTTCATCGCTGCCGCTGGCAAGGATTGGGGGCTTCTCCTGGGGCTTGTCCCTGTCCCTGCTGCACGGGAGCAGCTCTCTTTGGGTTCCCCCCCCCCCTTGATGTCAGTTGAAACTTCAGGCTGTCGAGGTGAAATCTGAAGGAGGACTCGGGCTCGAGAAGCGGCTGGGTGGTTTGGTGGATTGCCTCCTCCGTTACTTCCAGGTGGTGCAGAGGTTCCACACCCTGGATGCTCATGAGGTTGAACCACTCTCTCAGCTGTTCTACTGAAGAGCTCCAAAGCACAGTCAAATAATTCCATTCCCTTGGTTCATCCCTGTCTACTGCTTTCCTTTCCCTGCATTGCGAGGGCTAGGCCCCCATGTATATGGGCGCCAGGGGAAGCTCAACATGTGGTGGTCCAGAGGCCTCCTCCACCAGAATTCATCTGCTGTGAGGAAAAGGCTACCCCTGATCTCCACTCCCCCCCTCTTCTCTGTCAGGTTGGACGATCACCAGTATGGTGGCCTCTCTCGCTTGGGCTCCTGCTAGCATCATCACTGGCTCTTCTACTTTCTTCCCTCTTTCCGCTTCTTCTCAGCCATTTCTTCCTGAGGATTTCCCTTCCCTCTGAATTGACCAAGGTGGAGGTCGGGCTCAGGAGTCTTGGAGGTTTGATGAGTTTTAAGAGTGTTGGTTTAATGTCATGGTTCTGAGTAATGGTTTCCTCCCGAATTTGGTTTATTGGGTATATCATATCGGAATGGTCAAAGTGTGAAACCAACACTGAATAATTCCCATGGTTTTGGTATAATTAAAGAATAGATACTGTTCAGTCCTTTCATGTCACAGGTCACATTAGCCAACCAAACAGGTGATGAACTTCTCAGCACTCTCTCCTGCCGTTGCTAGGGCATGTTGATTTAGCCTTGGTTCTCAGAAGCCTTATCATTGTTATGTATGGCACATTGGAGGAAAACATTGTAAATTCCATAAGTCCCCCCCCCCCCTAATAAGTATGGCAACTAAGAAATGAAGCAAGAAATATCTGGCTTCAGCTAGAGTTGTTTTGAGAGTTGACACAATGTGCTGTTCATACCACCAGGCTTTGTGCTCAGTTTGATGAACCCATTTCTAACCTATCTCATTAATTTAAATATGGTCTGTTTTTAATAAATGGACGAAAATCAATAATTAATAGTCAAATCCCAAACATTAAAAACTGCTGCCTAGTAATAGAAAAGTAGGCAAAAATTAGCAAACAAAATTTATCAATTTAAACATTGAGTGTATCAATACTTCTATTATGTTTCAAACGAACTGATGAAAAAACTGTTTTCCATAATTTTTCCTAATGTTACAATATTTGGAAGTTAATAGTCTTGGTTGTTTCAAAAATAACAAATGTGAGGTTGTATTAATATCCAGATTCTGCTTTGTGGTTAGATTTTGCTGCATTTCTGTTCCTTGAATATTGGCAAAATGTGGTACTTCCATATTTCTTTGAAATGTGACTGCACAATTATTGTTCCCTTTTCTGTATTCACATATATAAATCTAGGTGATATACTATTTCGTGTTCCCTGTAACTTTCCCCACAGTCACAATACTTGTTTTCAGTATCAAAAGCCAAAGAAGATACAGGAAGCTTTAGAATTCCTTTCAGACCTTGTTAGTGTAAATGAAATGTTAAAACATAGTGGTTGAAAATGCTGTTGATGCTTTGGTCCAGTGATGGCTAACCTTTTTGCCGTCACGTGCCAAAAGCGGGGGGAGTGCGAGGGGGTCATGCACACATGTGCCCATACCCATAATTCAATGACCCCTGTGCCCCACCCCCCTGTGCATGCTTTCTAGGAGCCTGGGGAGGGTGAAAACAGCCTTCCCCACTCCCCTGGAGGCCGGAAACGGTCCATTTCCCGACTTCCGGTAGGACCAGAAGGCCCATTTTTCTCCCTCCCCAGGCTTCAGAGGCATTCTAGGAGCCTAGGGAGGGTGAAAATGGCTGCTCCCCCCCCCTCCAGAGGCCATGCAGAGGTTGGAAATGGCTCATTTCCCAACTTCTGGTGGGACCGGAAGACCCAAAAATCAGTTGGCCGGCATATGCATGTGCACTGGAGCTAAGCTAGGGCAATGCTCGTGTGCCCAGAGATATGGCTCTGCATGCCACCTCTGGCACCCATGCCATAGGTTCGCCATCACAGCTTTGGTCTGTGTTGTATTAGAGGTGTCTCATTGTTCTGCAATCATGCTGGCTGAGTATTATAATTGATCAAAAAATGTTTAAGTGGAAGAATGCCTCTTTTCAAAGTTTAATTGAAATGTGAGAAGCCAGAAAAGTTACAGACTGCTGAAGCAATACTATTAATACATAATACCTAGTTGCTGTGAGTTGGACATACAAGATGAATGGATGAAAATGAATGAATGAATGAATGAATCAATCAATCAATGAACAATGGGGTCTTCTATTACACTCACAGACATGTAGGGTGATCTCCTAGTTAGTTAAAAAAAAGTCAGAATCTGAATTCAACCCTGCAACTATTCAAAGCAATTATCTTATCATAAAACTGAATGAGAATTCCCCCCCCCCCCCAAAAAAATTGAAGACAGATTTGGTAGAACATTACTAGAAATAAATGTGCAACTGACAAATTTTAGATCAATTCTACTCTTTTTAGTCAACTTCTGGGTTCAAGATAGGAATGTACACATAATAAATACCCTTCATTTTTGCAAGAATTTGTAGGGAAATACATATGTATTACAGCCATATATGAACACACAGATACCAGCTGCCATCCCAAATACTTTCTAGATTTTAGCTTTCACAATTGTCAAGGTAAGTAATGTTCCATATCCTACCTCAACTTATTGCAGCCTTATTATTTGGCAGTGAGATACCATAGATATAGAAGAAAACATTCAGACTATATTATAATTTTTTGCTGTATAGTTCTAATAATAGATAACTGCATGGGAATACCACTTTCTTCAAATAAGAGGAACATTCTAAACATAAATTAATACTGTCTAGGAAGGCACAGATGAATATTATTGCCTTAAAAGTCTGATTCAGACTGTTTTAGACTTCAATTATATTATGCTGAAGTAATTTAAATATAATACTATGGACCATAATTCAGCATTGATTGCAATCTCGTTACAATTAACTTTGTTCAATTGAGCTATAAATTCTTCTTTTTAAGAAGTATAACTTCCTTCTTATAAGGTGACCAACCATCCTCCTTTAGGGAGGACAGTCCTCCTTTTCCAAGTTCTGTCCTCCCTCTGAAAAGTGTCTTCCTAGATGTCCTCCTTTTCGATATTTGAAAACTAATCTGTAAATCTCTGTATTCAATCGCTGCCGATCTGATCCGTTGTATGTGATGTGACGTATTTCAGTAGTGACATGAGTGATGACAAGTTGGCTATGCCCACCAGTCACATGATCACCCAGCTATGCCCACCCAGTCACATGGCCATTAAGTCATGCCCACCAAACAAGCCACGCCCACAGAACCCACCTCTGACGTATTTGTATTTGACATGACAATTTGTCAAGGCTCAGTACAGTGTGGCGAGACGCGATTATGAGACGCATGCGCTTAGCACAGGATAATTGTTTTGAGAGAGTGTTCTTGTACGCAAGAGTGCACCGCACACATGTGGCTTTGTTTACACTGAATAAAATGTTTCTTTTATTTACGACATTTTTTTCTTCAATTTATTTGTATCCTCCTTTTCATTGTAAAAAAGTTGGTCACCTTACTTCTTATATGTACATCTTTATGAACATTTCCATTCCTCAATGGAATAAGATTTTACCACATTTTAAAGGGACAACATTACTTAAGTAAACTGTTTATACATTGTTTAAAAGTTTTAATTTGTAAGTCACTGAGTGGGAAAAGGGTTCTTTATGATTTTAAATAATTAAAAGTAATTTTAAACATAACCAGCATTCTTTATATATATAATGTATATAAGAGGTTCTTTGTCATCAAAAACCAATAAAATACTTCAGATATGTCTTGATTTTGCTTTAGGGAACAGCCTTGGAGAACTAGAAAATGAATGTTCCAGTTCCTCACTTAATTATCTTCTATGCAAGTCTTGTTCAAAGTTTGAAGGTTGTGACCAAAAGGGGTTCAGGTAAGAAGATTGTTTTTCATTTTGTCAGAATGTATGGAAATGAAATTACATATACAGTATATATAAACATATGTGTTTGAATGTGCATTTCGATGATATTAAAGCAAAAAAGTGGCTTTTTGTGAAATAAAATATCCTTCTTACATTTGTTTTATATATACTATTAAACATGATCTGCTAGAAATAATTTTCAGTTGGTTAATCAATGGCAAACGATTGGATTCTACTTCATTCATGCCTACCCACAGACCTAAATAAATTAAAAAATGATAAGCAAAATCAAATTGATTTTAGTAGTGCTCTAATTGAACATAAATCTTGATACTAATATTACAGGTTATAGATAGAAAAAAACCCCAAAATCTGTCTATGATATATAGTTATGGTGATGATGTACATATTTTCCATTGAACCAAAAGATTCAGTTTTGTATATGTGGTTCATAATACACCTGATGTTTGTTCTCATTAGGTAGGAAGTGTTAAAGAGCATAATTATTCATTTAATGTTACTAGGATTGCATATTTAGTTTTTTATGTGCTGTCTGCAAATTTTGTATTTAGTTGGTTGTTCAATCACATGGTGGATTCAACTATAGCTTTAATACATTTATCGGCATTGATCTAGCAATGGAATTTTGTTTTTATTTTTTAAAATACAATATATATTGTAGAAATTAATCCAGATTATAAATGGAATCTTGTTTGAAAAGTGTTTTGTAATTCATGAATTGGTCTGTATATAATTCATGATATTTTTCTTTGCAAAGGTATAATATCAGATGTTTTAGTGATGTGAATAAGCTTTACAGTTTGGTTTTTTTTAAAGAATATGCTTAATTCTTATCATGGTTTTCTAGTATTCATATCAGAAAATGCTGTTGAAAGAAGAGACTTTGTGGATAACTAGATATTTAATTTTCACATTAAGATTTATAATAGGGATTCTTCTTTTGTAGCAAATTTGCTTGTTTTTCAGGTAACTTCACTTAACCTTTAACTTATTCTAGACAGCTGCTTTTTGAAAGAAAGTGTACCAGAGGTATTGATGTCAGCAAGTTAGCAGTTATATACGTCCTGTTATGCATATAAAAGTATGTCCAAAATAGCCAAGCATTATAATGTCATTGTTAATCATTGTTTTGGTGAAATAACGGATAAGCAATCTTCTAGTTATACAGATATATTTGATTTAATATCTTCATGGAAGATATATTTTTAATTTTACTTGATATTTTGTACAAAGAAAACTTTTGAAATATAAACTGGGGAAGGATAAAACTAATTAAACATGAAATTGGAGGAAAACTAAAAGAAAAGGAATTAAAAAGTATAATAATATTATATGGTATATATATATATATATATATAAGAAAAATGATATGGCCATTTATATCATGAAACCATATACCATTTTATTCCATCTTCCATTGAATTATGATCAACAGTATACCAAACTGTATTACATTTCAATTTGCACTTTGAAAAAGTTTACATTGAATTATAATTAGCATACATTTTAATAGCAAATGGTTTTAGAAATACTTAACTTGATTTTTGAAGGTAATTAAGAAAAAAGCGACTTTTAATTATTTGTGAAGGACTTTGTACTGGACAGACTTCATGCATTTTCTCCTTAGCTTCCGTTTTTAGTTGTATCTCTGTTGATCTCTGTTAATTTCACATGTATTTTAATTCCTGTAGTTATTTTCAATTGTTGAAGAATTTAATAAGACAGCATTAAAAATATTCCAGCATTGTCCAGCTTCTGTAATGGTGTGAGCACTTGCAAATCCATTCATGGGGATACTATGTTTTGGTCCTTCTGGATCTCTCAGGTGGAGTTCCTTACCTCTATTATTATACATTTCCAGAATTCTTCTATAAGTCTTGGTCACTGCTACCTTCCTATCTTTTATTCAAAAGAAATTACTTTAAAAAAGCTGGTCCCAGGATTCTTGTTTTTCTGTAGATAGGAAAGTATCTTGCTGGTCTGGTAGTCACATTCCCTGTTAGAATGAGATTGTAATTTTAGAAGATATTCAAGTTATTCATAATGCAAATTACAATTAGGAAGTAATTCAGAGTTAAAAATATTAGGAAAATGGGACAGAGAAAAATATCATAAATCCTGCAGATTTAACATACAGTTTATTTTACAAGATATAATAAGTATCCATTCACACAGACAGTAAAGGAAGGACAAAACACATAATATCAATTTTAAAATTATACTAATTCTAGTTCATATTTGCCTTAAGGGTTATTTCTTTCTTATTTTCAAACCTTTCCTTAAGATTGGTGTGCTGTACTTAGCTGGTGGGAACCAGATTATATTTTTAAAAATCATAGTTTGAAAGAATAAAAGTGAAATTAAGCTTGTTCCCTCCCCCTTTAAAAGGTTATCAGAGATAATTGGCATCCCTATTTCTGACTAGTTGCTCATAGCAAGAATACTTCCCACACTTTGTTAACCTCTGGTTTACTATCTAGATTGTAAATATATATTTAAACCTTTTGGGATGTTTTCCCCATCTTCATGCAACTCAAAAAGACAAGTGAATTTAGACACCCAAGAATTCTTGTGTCAAAATGTCTGTATTTATAAGTATCATGGAATTCTGGCACTTTAGGGTAAAGACTACTTCCTTACAGATATTTTTGTAAAAACTGCCTCAGAGCAGCCATCACCTACATAAAGTAAATATACTTACAAGCTCCTAGAGTTAGACTCAGGGTTTGTTTTTGTTTTTTGCTGAAGAAAAATTAGAATGTACAGCTAATGTTGAATGCATGATTAAAGAATGACATATATCAACAGTATGTCATATATAAAGAATGATATATATATCCCTTCTAGAAGTAAACAAAAACAAGTTTTAGCTAAAAAAAGTATTCATACTGCCTGAAATTCTTCATGATTTTGTTATTAAAAAATCAAAGCTACAATACGTATATCTACTTCTAGTTAGCTGTCTTGAATATCTGAAAGGCCCCAGCCTTGTCTTAGTATCTGTATCTCTGTTATGTGATAACTTAAAAGGAAATTTATTTACTTATTTCTTAATTTCTTCATTAAATGATTAGTATATTTGTCTATATGAGCCAAAACTGTAGAAAAATGTAGTTGAATGCATCATTTCTATTTTTCTGCTTCACTTTTATTTCATAAAAACTAAGTTCTTTGAAGCAATTCAAAACACACTCTTTGTTTATTCAAAAACAGAAAATGTTGATTCCTTTTTCTCTGTTATGTTATGGCAGTGGTCAGCAAACTTAAACACTCAAAGAGCCATTTGGACCCATTTCTCACAGTAAAGAAAACACCGGGAGCCA
>JANHFK010003456.1:339683-350160 GCA_036250565.1 Sibynophis collaris | reverse complement strand
TTTATGACAGTTACAGAGTCCCTGAGCCATGTGATTACCTTTTGCTACCTTTCATCAAGCAAAATTAATGGAGAAGCCAGATTCACTTAACAGCCATGTTGCAACTTAGCAACTGCACTGATTCACTTAACAATTGTGTCTGACTCCATCAAGCATGGCTGGGGTTATATGGAGAGAAATGAAGGATATTATTTTTCACTAAGATCATTAATTTATCTAGCCTTATACCGTTGATAGTAATTGACAGCAGCTCTATAGTTTTAGGCAGGACTTTTTCCCACCCTTAGATTGGGACTTACTACAAGCAATTTACTGAAGCCCAGCTCTTAAGATACTACAACCTGAAAATGCAGGTAAAATACTTTGAACTAATGCAAAATTTGTAATCTATTTAACTTTTGAACCAAAAGTTTCACTTGGATTTTTATAATTGAACAATAGATAAATACAAGGGACTGGCTATCATATTAATTTCATAAAAGTTCATCTTCCAGAATATGACAGCTTGGCTTTCAGTTGCATGCTAACAGAAAAAGAAATAAATGCTATTGCAAATATTATTGTGTGTTTCCATAAGATCTTAAAGTTTCTTCTGAAATTGAAAGCATGCATTAAACCAACTATCCTCAGTGTGGATTCATTTAGATCAATTAAAACTTCCACTTTTATGTTAACACAATAATAGTGGAACATTTGAAATATATTTCTTGAGGTCTAAACAGTAAGAAACTAATTCATTCAATGACAGTAATAGCCTTAAGCCAATGTCTTAATAACCACTTATTATTTAATAGTGAAGGAGTGGCTTAGGGTAATTAGATACATGTTCAAGAGTCTTAATTTAATTAACTACACCACCAATATTTCCTCAAGTAACTTTGCCTTTTTTTTTTTAGCATTGTTTAACTGGAAGCTTTTCACTTGAAGAACTAAAACCACTTGCGCATCCGAGCTCAGGTCATATAGTATTCCACAGCATCCTATGATTACAAAGTGCATGGAAAGTTTGGCCTAACCAGAATAAATCAATTTCTTAAAATAAAATTAAGAAAGGACCAACTTTGGCCACCCAAGATGAGGATGCCTTAAGACAGACTTTCCCAAGTTAGTACCTTCCAGATGTTTTCTCATATCCCCAATGACCATTGCAAATTTGTGTCCATCTTCTAACCATATGATTTTTCTCCACCCACTAGCATGAATAAAATATAGCAATACGCAAAGTTGGTACTGTGATTTTATAGAGTGCCAGACTATGTTAACATCAAATGAAAGTTACTTCCCAATATTCCCTAGGAAAATTATTTTGCTTACCTTGCCTGTAGTTTGAAACAAACAAAACATCAACATGCACTCTGCAGTGTGCAATCAACTGTTGGAAGAAGAAAATTGACCGTAAATAAGAATTTTAAGAATTATTTTTTTAGAAAAATAATCAGACAACAAAGATGTATAAAAGAGATATGTATGAAAGTTTTGGTCTGAAAGTCTGACGCCAAAAGTAGATTTGCCAGATGGGAATAGGCCTTTTTCATTACAGGATATTAGAGTGGGGTGGGTTGAAACCCTTCTATCTCAAGTGACTAAAAATACGATAAAATGGTAGAACTGCATATGCATACTGTACATATATAGAGCATATGTTGACCAGAAATTCACATATATGAAGAAAAGTAATTGGCAATTACTGGAATAGCACAGCAACACAGGCCTATGCAGCTATTCCCAACATAATTCATAGCCCATAAGTAATTGTGTTAAGACATACAAACAAGTTTAACATGCATTTACAGAGCAAAAAATTCTCAACATAAAATAGAGTAGAATAAATCAGCCTCTGCAGCTTTTTCAAAATTTAAATATGGTAACGAATTCCACTGTCTTTATACTAATATAAAACCCACTACTCTAATATCTCCTCAGCATCTCTAAACATCCTGAAATAAACAGCAAAATATCAAATGTTGTCTATGCTGCATAGAAAGATTCATATTGGAGAAGGCAACCTTCCAGATAATCTGGACATTTTGAGCTTGACACATAATAACCAACATTGTTTTTGTGGCAAGACAAATGAAATGTATTAGTAGAATATGTTGTAAGAAATGAATACAAAACCAATGTAGCCACTGCAGTACACAGGCTGGAATTTCTGGAAACTCTTATAGAACAGCGCATTGCAGTAGTCCAATCTAAATGTGAACAGGATAGCAATTAAGCTTTTATGAAAAAGGGCTAACAGGCACACATCAAAACTCCTAAACCAAGCCAGGTTCTCTATGGACTAGCTCCTGTACCTAAATAATGATTCAGGACTTTCATATTTGATTTGGCCTTTACAAGAACCAAAAAGAAAAGGGTAGGCATTCACTGCATATAACCAATTCCAAATTGCCCATAGGTCCTGTCAGACTTTAAACAACACAAAGAATAAGCATATCCTTTAAAATTAAAGGAATTTCTTCTATTAGAATTGAGTATATATTCCAAATAACCATGTATCTATAAATTAAAAATGAATATTTTTAGACATTTCAGCATTGTAATACCATAGTTTGTCTCTTCTCAAAAAAATTATATTTTTTCCTATTATTGATTTAGTATTGTTTTAATCAAGTCTACCTTATTCACATTTTCACATTTCAATTGCATAGACTATTTGTGGGAAAGAAGGCAATTCTCATCAGTTAGACTGATTATTTGCTTAATATATTTCAATGAATTATTATTTCAAAGTTGTGTGTTATAGTAACTTAGTTGAGGAACATAAGAACAAAAAATGTTGAGTGTGGGGTATTTGAATTGAAAGGTGAGTTAAAAATCAGCCAATAAGTACTGCCTTTTCATGTTTTAAGGGTGGCAAAGAAAGTCATCATATTATGACCAGTTTTTTCCTCCATTTTACAGGTATTTTTAGCCATTGTGATATGACCCATATGAGCATCTATTTATGCCAGAAACCATCCAGATACATAGAGATGGCGTGGTTTGATCCTACTGCAGGTATAACATAATCTGAAATATAAATTGGGAGGGGTTTCCCCACAAAATGAATAACAACTGTAGAAGAGGTATTTTCTTCTGAAGAGCAAGAGAAAAGAATAAACTCCCTCCACCTGCCTTGGTCCTGTTAATTACCACATTTCTCAAGATGGACCTATTGCATTTATTTATTTATTTGCTATATGCCTACTTTGTCTCTCTTTATTACAGGAAAGTGGGTCTCAATTTGTGAGCCACCTCAACTCCATGTCACAAAAACCAGAGCTCCATCTCAATACCTCTGTTTTAGCCAGCCAGTTCTTTTTAACCAAAATGTTTTTTCCCATGCTGGACATCTCTTTGAAGAGCTGCTTCATCAAAGTTTTAACAGAAGCAAAGCACCTTTTCAAATCTTCACATTGACTGATGAATGAATGCAGAGCTGTATGATTATATCTTGGCAATTGCTTTCCATAATAATTGGAATGCAGAATTTACATTTATAATGAATTTGGGACTGAGTAATCTTCAATACCCTGAAAAAGGTGTGACAATATCAAGAAAACTGTAGCATTTCCTTTGTTTTGCTTTTTAATTTTTACATTAAAATGTGCTGAATTCAATTCCGTTATTATAAAAAAGATTTAAAGATCTCAGAAGAATCCAAGCTTTTTTTTTTTTTTTTGCTCAAGTCCCTTTAGGATAAAAAAAATATTTGTTAATGTGAAATACCAACTTTTGTGGTTATTGTTTAAGATATTAGATTTATACCTGTAGACTTTTTTCTTTAGGAATAATGCATAATTATTAATAATACATATGAATAATCTCATGTATTAGGACATTAAGTAGTTAATATCAGAGAGCTGCTATGGGAAAGACATCTTTCTCAGTAATTCAGTAGCACAGAGAAGATGAGTGACAGTTCCATTAGAGATTTGGAGAGGATACTAATAAGTACAACTGGTAAGCATTTTGTGACGGATTCATTCCTACATGGTACATACTATAGATCTTAGCTGTCTGAGAGGGTTCATACTTCAAAGGAAGTCCCACATCAGACTTACCATGCTGATCTATTATTTTCATTCTGTTTCTTTTCTTTCACCTGTGCACTCAAATTATGGGGTCATTATATGTAGTAGAAAGAGGAACAACAACATTCAATTGTCTTGCTTTCTTATAGGAAATCATGCAAACTAGGTAAACAGAAAATAAATAAGTCTTCTGTAAGAATTTATCTCAATGACTTCAAAATTTGGAGCCAATCTCAGCATCCCATTTTTTTGGGAGTGTTTATTCCATGAAGATCTAATATTTTGGAGCAGCAAAGTGCTTTAAGGTACTTTATCCACAATGTGTAGCCAGATAGTATACATATACTATAATAATGTTATTTTGTGTCCTAAGTTCTGAAACTGGAAATAATGCTCTTTAGCAAAGATGAAGAAAGCTTAAGTGGCACACAGAAAGTCAATACATTTTTAGTAAACTCAGAAGCATATTGTTCCTTCAGAAATTATAAAAGTTATTTGAAAAAATGTAAAATTATAACCAACACATCAATCTACCAATATATTACTTGCAGACTCTCCAGAAAATGTCGCATTTCACATTCTTCGGTAGTATATTAAACCACCCAGCTGCTACAATTAAATTATTCTAAAACTGTATATGGAAATGTTATATTACAATAATGAGATGAACTTCTAATGATGTTATAAATGTATGAAGTGGGTTTTATTTGACAAAAGCTGTAATAGTATTATTTCTGTGATGTCTCTAGCTACAGTAGATGAACATTTACAGCAAGATTAGGCAACTTGAGGTTAATTAGACGCATTGGACTACAATTCCAATAATCCAAAACTATTGATTAGTATAACTGAATTTATAGGAACTGCATCCTAAAATGTCTGTAAGATATGGCAGTGCTTCTTGGACAGTCCTTAAATAGGTAACATCTTTAGTGATTTATTAGACACTATAAATTCAGCACTTCAGACACTGATAATTAATAGAACTACATAATACATTTCACATATCTTTATTAAATGTTTTCAGGACTATATGAATATTTTACTCCGTATTAGGCAAGGAGAGTTTTTATAGTTTAAATCAATTAAACTATGGTGCAAGTCACCCAATTCCAATGAGGTTTATTTTCAAGTAAATGTGCACAATGATAAGGCAGGTAATAAGCACCTCACTGTATCATTAGTTGTAACCCTACCATCGTCCAACTTTATCCTTTATTTATTTATTAAATGTATATGCCACTCATCTCACTCTGAAAAGTGACTTATAAACCAATCTAGCATGAAGAGTATTGGGAAGCACCCAGCCTGGCAAGGAAGAAGGATCAAGCGCGAAGTTATCGTGGAGACACGGCACAACTGCAAAAGGGCTACGATACACCCCTCCCCCCAAGTTCCTGGAAGTCTTATCTAATTGTTCTCAAGAGGCTGCCAGATCAGGGAAATTCCTGTATTATATGCAGAACATAATAAAATACCGGTAGTTAGCTTGAACTGCAAGTGTGGGTTAGGTGGTTCATGTCTACGAGGAGGCAGTAAATGTGGTTCTTAATTGGTAACTCTTAGCTTGACAGTTTTAATAAATTACGATCTCATAGAAACATACTAAAGAAAAGAAAAGGAATTCTGTATTTCCTCGCCCAAAGTAAGAAAGGACCATGTCAAGTCTAACCTCCCTGCTATTTTGAGACATCTAAATTAAAGATCCTTGAAGGTTGTTAGAATTTGCTTGAATGTATCTCCAATGAACGGCAGCTCATCACCTCAACTATCTTCTTTGGTAAATAGTAAAACTACTATTGAACTATTTTTCTGTTAGGAAGCACTTATAAAGCACAGTGATTTCTTGTTAGTAGGCAGAGTATTGTAAAATAAGTTACTGTTGAGATATGAAGTACTAATGTTTTTACCAATCAAAAACAGTTTCTCAACACAATCAATTTATAATACTGGGTTGTGAAGTTTTGAACTGATTTTGTAATTAAAGGGGAGGAGGGGAAAATACAGGTGACTGCTTAATATCAGTAAGCCTATTAAAAACCATGATTACAAGGTTTGTGATAGGCCAGATATTGGATTCAAATCTCAAAACATCGCATTTAACGTGGGTTTAAGTTTAAATCAATTTCAACTATTAAAGTATAACATTATTGAAATGTTCTCACTCCATCATAAAGCCTTTTTCAGCAACCATGTCCATGTAGTAGTAGTAGTAGTAGTAGTGTGTGTGTGTGTGTGTGTGTGTGTGTGTGTGTGTGTATGAGAGAGAGAGAGAGAGAGAGAGCATAAATTCTTGAAATGTTGCTGTTCTAACATAGGAAAAAGCTAGTTTGCAGATTATTGCTGTTATACTTTCCTTCATTGCAACAAGAGGATTAAACAGCACATCATGAACAAAGGTCAGCAAATGCGGGTATTTTGACCTACCTTAAATACCAACACTATCCTATCTTCTTGGATTCCTTTAACCTGCTTATAGCATTTTGACTAAACATGAGAGATGATGACATTGCTTCTACTATAGTCAGAGAACAAAGCTAGCTCTTACAGCATAGTATGCAGTAAATCCAAGGATAAATCCTTGGGTATCAAGAAATCATCCTTTTATTTTCCAAACCATGAGAAATCAGAACAAATAATCCAGTTTAATATGGTAATAATATAAAAGGATCCAGTATCATACAAGCAGACTTGCATGAGCATGATGGATTTTTAATCTGCAGAACACTTCACATTGTCCAAATCTATTTTGAAAGATGAAAGAACATCTGCAGATTTTGAGAATGGATGGGAGCTGAAATCAACTTGCCTAGTTTCACAACCGAAGCACAGAACTGGACCACAACCAATACATCCATTTACCACCCAGTAATAACGTAAGAAAGCAAAATATGATCTGCCTAGACAACTATTTGATTGTGACTATGCAAGTTTCAAAACATTGATAATAATGTCTTTAAAATCCTTTGTAATAGAAAACTTAGAACAGTATTTGAAAAAGATTCAAAAATCATTATTCCCATGGTTGACTAACTTCCTTTGAGAGCTTTGGTTTATAATACCTTCCATATTTGAAAATACTAAGCCACTACATTTCAGTGTATTTTATGATCTCTTTTCATTGAATCCTGCTCTGAGTGAAAACCATAATTTGATATAATTATTCTCCCAATATTTGCTGCTATTTCAAAGGAGCCAGTAATTTCTTTTCAAGTTCTTTGGGGCAGATACTTGGCAAGATGAGATGACATGTCTGCATCACTGGTTCAGCACATTTTAAAAATGTTTTTAAAAGTACATATACTTGTATAGATTATTCAGCAAGAATTACATAGGCTAATAGAACAAAAGTATCAAGCAACATATGATGAGTAGAGCAGTCTCATCTACCTTGACAATAAAGTGCCAAAAGGAAAAATGTCCTGCCAAGTAATAAACTAATACACAATTACGTGAATGTACATCAAAGTACATTGTGCCTCAAAGAAGTTACTGCATTTGCCATTTGCCTGACATTAAGGTGGGAGAGGGAGGGGAGGAGAAATGAGCTGGGTTAAAGCAACTACTACTATTTGGTTCAATTAAATTATATTTCTGAATCTAATGCACAAATGAAGCGGTGTTAGACTACAAATTCTAAGCAAACACATAAAAAGGTATCAAAGCTTGCTTTACTTCAATTCAACTCTTCCAAGACGTGCCTGTGATCACTCCGTTATTTGTCTTCAGGGCACCAGTGTCAGATATTTCTATCTAGTGTTGAGGAGGAAAGAAAACCTCATAAAGTCTGGAGAACTTTTACTTTTCATAGCCAGATGGCTATGATTTGATTAAGTATAAAACTTTCTATTAACCTAGGAAAAAAAACAACAGCTCAGTAGTCATGTCAATCTGGCATCTCCAGATAGAAGTAGGAAAAAATCCTCTCTAAACCATGCCAATACTGAGTCTGTGCTAAGCCTCCAATATAATATGCCATGGTAAACCACTATTGGTCAGGTCACACCACAGTTCAAGCAACATGTTTGGCCACAAACTACATTTTGTCTGAGCAGGTTATGTAAACCCAGCCAGTATAAGGCAATTTCCTGTATTCTTAACTCATCTACCGTAAAACCATTTAATAAGCTTAGCAGTGTTTTGACACTTTTCTTGTCCAAATTTGGCAGATTACCATTCAGCATAAAAGCTTTTGACTCATCTGGTATATTCAACTTTTCATTTTAAAAAGGATCATGCTTTAAAACTGAGAAAAAGAAATTGAAATTGGAAGGTCTTTTTACATACTGGCAGCTTTGCCAGCCACAAGTGGTTCTCCCTAGCATTTGAGAATATTTTTTCCTTATTCTTCAAATAATGTAGTATTGTAGCATCCTTTAAGCTCTCTGAATAGTTTTACAGCTGTTAAGTTACTAATGGGAACTTCATGTGTTTGTGCCCAGCATAAGTGCTGTCAGGAAGGAACCAAATGTCAAGCAGAGGTATGCAGCAGTAGCCATAAATATTCCTTTGAACATTTACCATCTGGAACCCTAGATTACAGCTTGACAAAGAGCTGGACTAGCTTAAGGGCATTTTCCCTCCCCCTCTTTTAAAGAAGTCCCATCAGGTCAGTGATGTAAAAACATGGTTTCACATTCAATTTCTTCTACCGTGTCTTATCAAACAGAAATGCAGCACCCAGGTTTTTTGGAATTTGCAAAGAATATTATAAGGCTGCAATGATTGGCACATTTAGCAGCAGACTAAATTCCATCACTTATACTGCTTAGATTTGCATACTCTGTTATGCCATGGTGGATTTTTCTAAGTTTGAACTTTATGCATTGTGCCAACCTTGCTACCACATGCTGAACTGTAAGGTGTGGGTTCTAGCTTAAGTTTTGTTTGCACAATATGCTAGCCTTTAGTTAACTATGACTGATGAATTAACAGCAGAAGACAGTGACTCATAACTAGCCACATTGATCAACAAGGCAGTCATGTTTTAGCCTAGTGTTTTGTGTAACCCAACCAAACACTTTTTTTAAACATAATGTTTTTTGCCAGACCATTTTTCAACAGAATGTTTAAAAACAAAAACAAAAAAAAACACCCCACGCATTAGCACATGCAGTAAAAGACTTACCTTTGAAATATATGACATAAGGTCAGGTTATAAACCTCAGTTGTCTGGAATACAGCTAAAAAGCAAGAACAGTTACACTGCATCAGTGCACAAATGTCAGGCTGGTAATTTTACCATTCCTGCCCTTGTTTTAGCAGTGTGGTTATCAAATTCTAAATTTTCACCAAATTTAAGCTGTTTGGAAACAACTTACTATGTTTCTGTATATCTCTCATTGATACATGGATGCCATACATTTACAAGTGGTCTTCTTGTCAGTGTTAGTATCTAGGAAAGTTTACATCACATCTTTGAGTGGAGTGGAAAACTAACTTCATTTTAATCATTTAACTCAACTAATTAGCAGTTTCTGATACATACACAGACACATAGATCTGGAGGAGTTGTTTTTAAGAATATTTTCTTCCAATGGCATGCATCAAAAATGAAAGCCAACAAATATATTTGGAAGGGGAGGCTGATATATCATGTTTCACCTTCAAGCTGCTGTACGGATTCTTTGATGTTTGGTCAAATGCCAGAATCACAGAACATTCAACAGACCCATATCCGATAATCTAGCTGACTACATAATTTTTCAGAAAGTACACAAACTTTAGCATTTCATGCACAGAAAATTCAAGTTACAAAGGCAGAAAGAGATGATGGGTTTTCTTCTGTACTCATGGGAAAATGCAGGAATTATATACATTCATCTTTTTGGGGAATTATCATTTAGCAACACATTAATAGGTACATTGGCTTTTGCATTCTCTACATGAATACCTATCCTAATTCTAACCTGTCCAATTAGCATCCCTGAGAATTCTACTTAAGCTCTCTTAACCTCTTGCCTCCTCTGCAACCATTTAATGAGATTAATGAGATATTAGAACACCTTAAGAGAAACCATTGCATCACAAGACATCTAGTGGAAGTTTAGGTAACCAGGCATCCATGGCCAGTTAGGTTTCTGCTTCTTCTTTAATCGCCACGTTTAAAAAACTATTTCAAGTTTAATTAACACTTCAGATAGATTGCTTAGAATCTATAAATACAGCTAGGTTGAAAGTTATGACGATGCTACTTAGTTTTCAGCCACTGGTAAAACTTTCAGAGACCTTTATATGAATTACATCCCACTGCTGTGTCGCAGCTGCCTGGGGAACTTCTCCACGCTGCTGAGCGCTTGCTGCCTTTAATCTCTCTTTAGGTGGAAAATCATGCAGAAGCTCTGCCAAGACCCCAGCATCCCCTCCACCAACCCAGCCCTTCGTTCTTCTTCTTCTTCTTCTTCTTCTTCTTCTTCTTCTTCTTCTTCTTCTTCTGGAGAACACTCTTACTCTCCTCC
>JANHFK010003456.1:245206-256127 GCA_036250565.1 Sibynophis collaris | reverse complement strand
TAACAAAATTACACACACCCCACCTTACTGGAAAAGGTTCTTCTTCAGGAGTCCCACCAGGTGTATCTCCTTCGGGGATGGGACCTGCAATATTCCCTGCCTCCCCACTCTGATGGGTCAGGTAGATGTGACCAGCAAGAGATGGTCTCTCAGATAACCTGGTCACAAGCCAGGTTATACTTTCTTATAAAACCTCTAAGGGAAACTTCAATCCAAATGAGGCATAATCTTTTAATAACAATTTGCCAAACCAAACATGATCTCACTTATTCCTTCAACTCAGGTATCTGTTATTGCTGTACAACCAACATCTTATCAATTGATAATGTAATACTTTCATCACCAATTCTGTATCTTAAATGCTGACATTCCCAACTAAATCTATTTCTTGCCAAGAGTACAGCAGTAAAACATACATTAAATGTTTGCCATGACTTTCTCTGGATAAGCTATAATTTTCTATGATATCAGTTATAATGAGCATATCTTTAATTCGATATAGGCTTAATTAAATTTATTGTTTTGTCCTCTATTGCATCAAACTCCAGTTAGCAATCATTTTTATTCTGAATATTTCTAGAGTCTCTAGCCTGCTTATCACAACATAAAAATCATAAAATAATATTATCATGTTTTTAAAAATGTACCAATTCTTGGAGCAATACCACTAGCTTTTAAAAGACGGAAAATATGTAGTTCAGTGTAAATTAAGTAAATGGAGAAATATAGAAATAAATAATGAAGTTCAAAGTGATTAAGTAAATACTTTCTTCCTTAGTCATCAGGAAGCATAAGTATGCATGATTTCTAATGGTACACCATAAGGTAACTATTGGATATGACATTAAAATGTAGTTTTGTTTATTCAGATTTCAAGACAGCTGAATAATTCAAGAAAGAATAATTCTTTTCTAACCTTTGACAAACATAATACAGCCATTTTTAATGCTTCTTTTCCTGGCAGTGTCTGCTTCATGTGTGATAAGACTATTCTATTAGCTAAAAAGCATCTTAAAAATGTATTCTCAATGATAAAAAGTACTAGAAAACGGAAGTTACCTCATTTTTACCATATTAAGATTTTTTTAATTTTTAATTTTTTTAATGTTTTCTTCTTAATGCTGTAAATTTCATATTTACAGCTGTATTTACATTTTCACTGGAAACAAACTACAATACTTGTTACAATAATACATTCATTTGTCATTTGTCACATCAAGATTGAATTTCGTCAGTGTAGTGATGATTTTGGAAGAGACATCAGGTGTTTTAGTCTGCCTAGAATGCAGAAATAACAATATTTATGAGTTCATTTAAATCTTCATTAACAAATCAACGTCCAGAACTATTTTTCTTTCCAATAAATTAAGTTAGTGAGATTATCATGTATATTTATAAATAAATAAGAAAATTAAACCCATATGATCTTGGTAAAAGAAATACAGCATATATTAATTCTCTTTGGTAAAAACAGAGAAGGCAGCTACTTTGGGGCAGGCAGGCACAAGTGTTCCTACTAGGCCGCAGCTTGCTGCCTACTTCTTATCCCACACCTTTAACAAATCTGAATTGTGCAAGAAAAGATTAAGCATACCTGTACCCCAAAAATCAAAATAACCACTAAATAGCAACGAAGTTTCAGGGAGTTTTCTATATTCATATCTAGTTATAATTTGGATTTTGCAGTCCAGACATGCAGCCCAGAACAGAAAGGCAACAGAAGAAAGGAGGGAGCAAAACAGAAAGAGCTGCTGCCATGTGACCGCTACCTCGGCTGCTACCGCTTCCTAGTCAGCCATAATCCCAGAAGCAGCTACACACTCTAGAATCATAAAATATATTTAATAAACTTCACAGCCAAAAGTATGTTTAACATACTCTGCAGCCAAAGATGATAGTTCCAGGAAAAGAATTGCACATAAAATCTGTGCTAATTTTTCAACCTGTTCTATTAAGTCCTATTAAAGTGTCAGACTTGTGAGTGATACCTTCATGGACAAGCTTGTTAACCTGCAGAGTAATGAGATCCATTGTAAATCAGAGTTCATGAACAATGGACTGTAGAAACAGCAGTATAGTGAAGGGAATCCACCTTTCTGGGAATATTGATTGGTTGAAGCAAATTGTAAATATATGTTCATTCTCCTTCAGTTAAGTGAAAAAGACCCTAGTCTTTGCTGCAGAACACAGCCTTGCTTTGTCTTCCTACTATCCAACTGATATCTGGATTCATGTATCACACAAAGTTTCTTAACCTATAAACCACTGAATAAACCACAATTGTCTAGTTTTACAGAATACACTAAGCCATAAGCCATAATTTATAATTTAATTTTCACAAAATGCCAACTCAAAATAATATAGGACCTGCTATTGTTTAGCACAATGATAGTATGAATCCAGTTGGTTGTAATTTATTCAAAGGGTTAAACGACGAATAGTTTAATTAAGGAATGGTCCTTACTTTGGGTAACTAAAGCAGAATAATGATTTCATCTCTACCTCTATGTGCCCCTAGAATCAAGGAGTAAGATGGAAGAAAATCCCCCATTTTGTCTTTCATTGATATTTAAATGCATAGCAAAATATCTGATCATCCAAAGGCCAGTATCAATTTCTAAATCCTTCGATTTACATACAAGTCGCTCAGTGGTGGGTTCCACTTACCTTCCCTACCGGTTCGCAACAAGAGCATGTGCATGCGCATGCATGCTTCACTCGTGTGCGGTGCTCGTGCGCATGTGCAAAAACTTCTGTGCATGCGCAGAGCGTCTGTGATTACTTCCGGGCATGTGGGTGGAGCCTCCTGCTGCTGCTACTACCGGTTTGCAGGATGCAGAGCAAAGCGGTAGAAACGTACCACTGAAGTCACTCCCACATTTCCGAAATGAGAAAGTCTATTTGACTAGATTAGACATGGTGAATGTTACTGACTCCAGAAGTTTAAATAAACTGCTTTATTCATATAATTCTTTTGGAGAGAACTATAGAGGCTTCAAGTATGTTCATTCATGTATGAAAATGCAGAGCTTTGATCCAATGCCATGTTGCACAAGGTGGAACAGGCCACTTCTAATTAGGCAATACTTGAAATACATTTCATTCTTAGTCCCTCCCAGATCTTAATAAAATTTAATATGCTGTTTGGTTTAATTACTTTAGAAGGATTAAATTCTGTTAATTGAGCAGTAAACATTTCAGAGTATTTTTTATGGCTTCCAAAGTCTGCTCTAACCTTGAATTGAAACAAATGCTACTTTACCTATAGCTGTACCTTATGCAACAAGGCTGATTTAAACACGAATTGAAAATACATGTTCCATTTTTTTCCCCCTTGTTGGGGAGTTACTCATATGAAAGTTGGCCTATCATTTCAAAATTGTACTTGTGGGAAGGGAATGCAATAGCTTGCCAAGAACTACATTAGATCAGCTGCCGTGCTCTATAAACATATTACGCACATCTTACACAAACAAGCTATGGAGAGCTAACTGTCCAGAACAAAAACACTTGGAGAACAGAAGGGAGATTCAGAATGATTAATTGTATCATTTCTTTTTCAGGTTTCATCAATCTACTTTTAATATGCCAATAATTGGTTCTTGATAAAGAACTCTGGTAAATTAATATATTTTTGTTAGCTTCATTTTTTTTCTAACGACATTGTAAAACAGTGAAGTAACTTTGCAAATGACAGATAGACTACAAGCAGAGATTATAACAGGGGAGCAGATGACAAGAACAGCATCACGCTATTGTGATGTAAAATCTGCCAATTTGGTACCTGTGTTGTGATAGTACATGCACATAGAAAATGAATGTAACTTGCATTATGATAGCACAATACTGTTTCATTGTGGTGACCAAAGCCTCTGATCCTGAAGACATCTGTAAGCTCCAGGCATGATTCAACTGCAGAGCGTGGACTTACTAGTTGTACTGAGATTTGATGAAACTTAGATTCATTAAAATTGGTCATGATTGGCTTAATGTCCAACTGATATCTGAACCATGACTATATTTTTCTGCAGTCCATTTGTAACTAAAATATCAAAGCTGTGGAAAACTATGTTATTTTCCTTTACTTAAAATAATAGATTCCCTTTCACCCATCATACTAGAATTGCAGGAATCATGTCTTCAGTATTATTTTCAGCAGGAATTGATTGTTGATAGTTGAATTGTTGCTATTCTGTGCCTCCTTGTTTTGTTGTGCTTCAACTCTCTTTCATTCCACCTGAACTTGTGGCTTGTTCTCTGAAATTGTGCTAACTTGGTTCCTTTTTTGCATATCTTCCAGCATTTCTATCAAGATAACGCTTGCTATATTATAATACTTTAGATGGAGTTTTGCATGAAGACACATGAACTTTAATAGGATAGACCATACTATTTGGCAGTTGTTTGTCTGACCAGCTGTACAATTTGAGCTGTCCTTCCAAAAAATAAATTGTTTATATCAGGTTCTGAGCCTGAAATTTAACCTCAGTCCTATAAGCTTGCCATAAATCTCTTTTAATGAGTATTTGCCTCTTCTAGACTCTATTTCCTGCCACCCTTAGCTATTTGCTTAATTGCTGAAAGGTGTCTTTTTAATATATTGAATCAATTCCACCATCATAATCTCATTTCCATCCAAATCCTTTTGGTTGCTTCTGTGACAGGTTGCATTTTTCCCCTTTTCTCCATGGAAATAACAAAAAGAGAATAGAAATGATGATCAGTAATAGTAGGTGGAACATAATGAATATCAAAGTGCCACTATATTTTTCCATTTCATTGTTCTCTCTAATATGTCACCTTTAACAAAACATGCAGGATTCCACCTAATATTTAAATTTAACAAATCAAAAATCTAGTAAAAATGGGATAGAAGTTACTGTTTTTTAACTTGCACTATATTCTGTAAACTAAATTGCAAAAATAATTTCACAATCTGTGCTTTGCATTGCATATCTCAGGACTGAATTCATGTTATATTCCATGAATTTTTTATTGAATGGAATTTTTTGGAAAATCACTGGTGTTTTCAGCTTTCAGAGGTTTGTAATGTGGATATGTTTTAACACCAAGAATGCTTTTCTTTAAAGTTAGCTGCCCAAACATATTCTCTTGGTTAAAACCACTTAGTTGCTGAATTGAGATTTTACTCACCACTGGAACAAAAATCTTACCAAAGATATACTTACTCAGAAGCCACATAAGAGAGCCATGGACAGACTGGATCAGCTGTAGCTACACTGTTTGAAAGATATATGAGTGGGGGTTTTTACCATGTAATTCAAGCTGGAAAAAGATGGAACTTAAAAGTAAATCAACGTTTTTCATCCTTGTAGCTATTGCAGTTTTTAATTTAATACTATTGTTGACTGATCTGGTTGCCTAATTTCTGGGAGAATATATGGCATTGATGTGTTTCTGTGCAATGCATGGGCACTTGCACAGAGAGATTATCACAGTTAGGATAATGATATTGATCTATTCCTCAAAGAATTGATTTTATTAAAGATTTAACACTTATACATTATGGAGATATTTTTTGTTACTTTGCAATAGCAATAGCACTTAGACTTATATACCGCTTCACAGTGCTTTACAGCCCTCTCTAAGCAGTTTACAGAAACAGCATATTGCCTCCAACAATCTGGGTTGTTACAGACCTCGGAAGGATGGAAAGCTGAGTCAACCTTGAGTCAGTGAGATCCGAACTGACAAAGTGCTGGCAGCCGGTGATCAGCAGAAGTAGCCTGCAATACTGCACTCTAACCACTGCACCACCGCGGGTCTTTTTACTTTTAATTAGAATTACTTTTAATGTATTTTCCTTGTTTTAGTTATGGTGAGCTGCCTAGAATTGTTGGGATTTAAGCAGTAGTGGATTGTTACCGGTTCTATCTGGTTCTTATAACCGGTAGTAAATGCGGCGGGAGGCTCCGCCCATCACAGATTCTCTGCGAATGCTCAGAAGTTTCTCGCATGTGCAGAAGTGTCACGCATGCACTCCTGTTGCAAGCCGGTAGCCAAGGTAAGTAGAACCCACCCCTGGACTCAAGTGTCATACAGATTTGATAAATAATTAAATAAACTCACAGAGTCTGCTGATAAAAGTTATATTTACTAGCTATGAGAAAAGGAAATTGTAGTAAGGAAGATGATGTGATTAGTGTATGGGGGAAATTGACATGTTACAATTTAAACACTACATTTATAAGGATTCTTATCAATATTAGTTCCTTATTCTATATAAAATGCAGCTAAAGATCTCTGCAATTTCGTTAAAACAATATAAATTCACTTCATTAATAAAACTCTTATCAAATTAAATGAACGTAACTGGTTTATCCCAAAGGTGCTTTTTCAGGAGGCCACTGGACTTTCTTGTTTTTTTCCTTTTAAAGACGTTTCGCTTCTCATCCAAGAAGCTTCTTCAGCTTCCTGAAAAAGCACCTTTGGGACAACCATGACCTGGATGCAGGGGTGAAATCCAGCAGGTTCTGACAGGTTCTGGAGAACTGGTAGCGAAATTTTGAGTAGTTCAGAGAACCGGCAAATACCACCTCTGGCCGGCACCACAGTGGGGAGGGAATGGGGATTTTGCAGTATCCTTCCCCTGCCACGCCCACCAAGTCACACCCACCAAGCCACACCTCGCCTACCAAGCCACTCCCACAGAACCAGTAGTAGAAAAAATTGGATTTCACCACTGCCTGGATGATTGAAAATCTCTACAGATTTATAATTGATTTATGCGATAGTCAAATCTAATAAAACTACAAACAATTATTTAGAAAGACACAGCAGTATCATTTGCCATAAAGTCCCAAAGGCGCTTTTTTCCAAAAGGCAACTGGATTTTCTTTTATTTTTCCTTGAAGAAGTTTGCTTCTCATCCAAGAAGCTTCTTCAGTTTTGACTGAATGATGGAGAATGGAAGGATTTATACATGGAAAAAGCATCTTTGGGACAACCATAATCTGGATGACTGAAAATTTCCATAGACATTTGTCATAAAGCTTTATACATAAAACATCTTTGTCGTCCTAATTGTGAACATATTTGCACAAGTCTATGGAAACTGATATTTTAGTAAAATAAAAAGTTAATTCTATTCATGTAGGTGTGCTAGAAGCAATTCTTTTGTTGAAAATACATTATTAATCTCAGTTAAGAATACAATAAACCACAACTCCCACAGGAAACATTTTAGTTCCTCTGTGCAACCCATACAAAAAAGAATGCATGTATATATTTAACTTTGTTTAACCATTCTGAGTAAACCTTCATTAAAGGAACCAATTGTACAAAAATATTTAAATAATTTTTATGAGTATTCTTTCTGCATATAAAGGAATTAGATAACAAAGAATACCTCCTAACATTTCACGGATGAAAATAGAAATATGTCAGTAAAAAAAGCTTGTGTCAGTAAAAAAGAGCTTGTGATTAAAGAACAATGATTAATCAAAGGGGGGGGGGCTAATTCTAGGGGTGATTGACAAACATAATCACCACTGAAAACAGACCTGATCTATTATAATGCACAGATGAGATGACGATGTATTTGTGCTTGTTCAATTTTGCATTTCTCTGAAGATTTCCTTTTCAGCTTCAAAATACCTCTAAAATGTATTTGTAAGCTCACATATTTCCCTAAAGTTTTTTCTAACATGGTTTTTCTTAGTACAAGAACATCTGTAAGAAAAAAACAATCAAATAACTTTGTGATAGCATTAGAAGCACCAGAATAGATTAAAACAAAAATACCAGCGGAATCTGCAATATCTTTGAAATGTGGAATATTAAAGTTTAAGGTTCTTTATAGATTATTTAAACCTTGGTAAGAACAGAACAATTAACTCGTGAGAAAGAAATAATTACTGTTCTGAAATCACTCTGGCTTCCAGACTTTTTCACGTAGCGCGCTTTCTGCTATCAATATGGATTTATCAAGAAGGAAGAAAAGCTTATTCTTTCTATTATAATATATTAAAATATACTCTTTTTTATATTTTTTCATTTATTTATTTTTTTATTTTTGCTTATGACAAAGAGTTGTGTGGCAATTTTGCTCCCTAGTCAGTAGTGGGTTCCTACTGGTTCTGTCCGGTTCTTAGAACCGGTAGTAATGGCAGCGGGAGGTTCCACCCACCCGCCTGGACGTCATCACTGACGCATACGCAGAAGCGCCACACATGAACAAAGCAAGTGCACACACATACGCACTCTCATTGCGAACCGGTAACGAAGGTTAGTAGAACCCACCCCCATCTCTCATTCATACTGAAGTCAATGTTACTAACTTCATTGTTTTGGTATTCAGAAAATAGGAAATTGTGGTTGAATCGTGTGGCATCTAAATGCCAATTAAAAAGAACAGGTTTCTGTCAGCGATTTCTTATTGCATTAATATATGGTTGTGTGATATTAAAGTATTATGCAGGATTTCAGCTCTATTATTTTAATCTTTCCTTGCCAAAGAAAGGCATGCCTTGCAAACTTCAAATGATATATAAATCACATTCTGTCTCTAAGCAGCATGATAGCTTTATAGCACTACAGTGTAACAATACACAATTGCCACTTAAAAGCAAATGGTTTATAGGGCAGGGAATAAAGTAATAATAATAATGGTATTTATATAGCTCTTCTCAGGGCTCAAAGCACTTCACAAAATTTGGCTGCATTCATAAGATTTTTTTTCATACCCTCATCTGAATGATTAAGAACCGGCAATGTATATATAATTATCCTATTCCTTCTTTCAACCTTTTTGGATGGAGTTTAATTCTTGTGTCTCTGTTTAAATCAAACCATGATATTATCCCATGGTATATAATTTGGGTTTTATAATTTTACAATTAATAGATTGAAGGGTTTCTTGACTACATTACCTTGACAATCTTTGGGAAAAGCCTATTACATTTCTCAATATTACTACACTGCCAAAATAGCAAAGCAACATAAAGCTGAAAGAGCAAGATTTCCTAATAACTACATTAATGAGTTCAGAATGAACTATTGGCTTCCTGGCTCATAGATAGTAATAGAAATATGTTGTCCAATTTCTACTACTGTGTTAAAAAGCTACAGAAAAATATTTTCAGATTTATTATTTCAAACGTTTGGAATACACATATTTCTGTATACATGTTTCTCTGTATAACTTTGTCTGACCCAAAATGTTTGTCTGGAGAATGTAGAAAAAGGCCATCCTTCTTTCAAGTTTCCTGTACTGATTTTGATTGACTAGAAAAAAAAAAGAAAAAAAAATAAATCTTACTTGTCTTCACAGAAAAGATCAGAGGACCCATTCCTGCATTAAAATTCCGGGCACTTTATTATTATTTTTTGTTTCTTTTAAATTAGGATCTATTTAAACAAGATTTTAATCCTATCTTGTTCTAATAAACCACATCTTAAACTAATGAAGAATTGCTATGTTCTAAGGGTGCACTTACCCAAAGCATTTTACTCTTCAGATCCAAAACATTGCACAATCATATTAGTTAAAAAAAAATCAGGTTATGCAATAAACAGCAGAAAGGAAACCATAATTAAGGAGTATTAGTGATATGGTATATATTGTTGCTCCTTTTTTTCTTCTTGTGCAATTTGAATGATTGTGCCACCACCAAGCAGTTGACTCATAGTGACCACATAGATAGATTTTTCTCCATGCCAATATGTCCCTAAGCTGATTTTCCAATAGCATATCCTCTACTACCACTGTAACTGAGTTCATCCACCTTGCTGCAGGTACGAAACTCTCAGCAACTTTCAAGTCAGTACCTGCTTCTTCAAAGTCCAGCTTTTGATTCCATATAGTGTTAGAGTATCGTTAACTTCTTCCAATCTGTATTGTCGGCCACTGTGTTATTTTTCAGATTTGCTGCGGTAGGTTGATTAGAGCCCTTACTGATTCCTCTGGTACTTACCATACTCCTGTGAGTATTCTATCAGTTCCTGTAGCTTTCTGACTTGGAAGGTCCAGAATGCTGACCATCATCTAGTACTAGAGGTTCTAGAAAATATCCTCTGAGATATCTTAGCTGTTGTCATCTCTACTGTACAGAAGTTCAGCATATTTTTTCCATTTTTCTTTGACTTTCCTTGAATCAGCTACTATCTGTCCACTAGTATATTCTAGAACATTGTTTTGAATTTGGAACCTTCTTTGGAGTTTGGAGTACAGAAATTTTTAAAAATACTTTCTTATTTTTTCCATGTCTTCAGTGACTTTACAGATGTTGTAATATTGCTTGTTGCTTCTTCTAGCAGCTCTTTGAAACTTTTGATAAATTTCTTTCTGACATTTTTTTCTCTTTCTTGGCTTTGGCTTTTCTTCCCTTTTTGGCAATTTCTACACTATCCAATTGCTTTTTTCTATTTCTTCTTCTTTACAAGTCTTTTCACATTCCTCATTAATGAGCTTTTTGAATTTATTTCAGAATTCCTCTAAAGGAAGTCCAGGATTTCAAAGCAATTCCTTGCTTTGTGTATATTCTCCCTCAATTTTTTTTAATGTTCAAGATTGTAGAGACTGGTTGGCTTTCTTGTGCTTCAGTTTTACTTGGAACTTGCAAACAAGCAGTTTCTGATTTGTTTCACAGCATTTGGCTATGTCTTTGATGCTATAACTGAGTTTCTCCACATCTTTTAGCAATAATATATCAATTTGATTTCTAGTTTTCGATCTGATGATGTTCAGGTATAAGGGTATCCTTTGGGTTATGTGAAAACATTGTCAGCTATGACAAATAATTGGGGTGGCAGAAATTGATTACCGTATTTTTCGGCATATAAGACGCACCGCCATATAAGACGCACCTTAATTTGGGGGGCCAAAAACAAGAAAAAAGAATTTTGCCTCTTTCTACCAGCATCAGTAGTAGGGGAAGCATCTGCTTTGTCCAGGGAACTG
>JANHFK010003456.1:152392-163554 GCA_036250565.1 Sibynophis collaris | reverse complement strand
CTCCAGTCTCTAACGTCATATAGCTCATTTTTAAACTCAAGCTGCAGCTTGCTGGCTTCTCCCCACGCACTAAATTAGGTCCTGCGCTGTTCAGCTTTTCAAGAGTTATGTTTCTGATGCACTAGAAGGACAGATAGTTCCAAATCCCTTGACATATTTGCAGAGCCTAGTTTCTGAAATTCTTTCCAGCTTCGTTGCCAGCAGGGTTTATAGGAAGTATCTCTGGGCATTGTGTGTATTCGCATGTCTGTGTGTCTGTGTGTAAGAAATGAAGAATGGGTGTTCTGAACACGGTCGGCGAGAAAGAAGGAAGGAAGGGAGATTAGATTGAACAAGAGGGAAATATTGCTTTCTCTTAGAAGATGTGTTAGGAAGGTATTCCCCCCCCCCCAGAATCACACTGATGGATCTGGCCAATCTTTTAACTCCACCTTCTTTTGTAAGCTTCTGCTGCTCTACCAAATTTGGTCCTGTTCTGTTCAAGACAGATGCAACCTCAACCCCCTTTACATAGTGATTCCCCCTCCCAATATTCAGTGAGGTTAGAAAGAATAAGAAGACGAATTTGCTCTAGAGTAGTGCCTGCTAAAGTATTGCTGAAGGCATCATGCTAAAAATTTCTCTAAAGAGAGTTGGTAAATTTCCATGCAAGTCTGTATCATAAAAATTGGATTGTTCACTTGGATGCACTTTTTGGAAGGAGCAATGAGTCAGACAAACATGCAGTAAACAGCACGTAATGAGCACTTTGTGATAAAGAGAACTGTCAACAGCCCTAAGAAGTGAGCCAGAGAATCAGAGTTGAGGGCACAAGCCGGGAGTTGGAGCCAGGTCATAAACTTTGGGGTCAACACTGACAGGAAATGCTTAAATTAGCATTAAGGAATGCAGAAAACAATAACTATTCCTGTCCTACCACCACCGTACACAGGCATGCACTCCGTTCCTGAGGCAAGACAAATTGCTCCATTAAGTCCCAGCTCAGAAAAGATAACTTCCTTTCTGTACTCCTTCTATCCAGGAGGCATAATGGTCAATCATAGTGTCTGGTCCAATGTAGTTAAATATTAGTGCCTGAAGGATAAGCTATCCCTGTGGGGTGTCTTGGTACACTATGTAAATTATCTGACTCCAGTAGTTCATTTAACAGAATAACAGAGTTGGAAGGACTTCTAATACAACCTCCTGCTCAGGTGAGAAACCCATATACCATTTCAGACAAATGGTTGTCCAATCTCTTCTTAAAAATACCCGGTGTTGGAGCACCCACAACTTCTGAAGAGAATTTATTCCAGTGATTAATTGTTCTAAGTGTCAGGAAATTTATCTTAGTTCTAGGTGCTTCCATCCATTGCTTCCGGTCCTGCCTTTAAGTGCTTTGATATCAAGAGCTTGATTCCCTCTTCTTTGTGATAACCTCTTAGATACTGGAACACTGCTATCATGTCACCCCCTAGTCCTTATTTTCATTAAACTAGACATACCCAGTTCCAGCAACCGTTCTTTATATGTTTCAGTTTTAGTCCTGTCATCATCTTTGTTGCTCTTCTCTGCACTCTTTCTAGAGTTTCCACATCTTGTTTCAATTTCTAGCCATGTAAATTGGAGTTAGCTGCAATAAGAGCTAAGAGTTAGACTACAGTACTAACTCACTGTCCATTGCCAGGAGTTCGATTCTGAGCGGCTCAAGGTTGACTTCCATTCTTCTGAGGTCTGTAAAATGAGGACTCACATTGTTGGAGGCAATATGCTGACTCTGAAAAATCGCTTAGAGAGGTCTATAAAGCACTGTGAAGTGGTATATAAGTATAAGTGCTATTGCTATTACATTTTTCTTCTGAGTAAAAGAGTACTAGGTTCAGAATCATTATCTCTTCCAAAATTATTCTGAGTAGCCAACATCCTGAAAGAGAAAACTACCTCCTAACCTGTTGCCACAAAGCCACCAGCAATCATTTTCAATTTGTCGGTATTTTTACTTTTCTCTGTACCTGTAAGAGTGCACTTTTCTAGCTCTTATTCCTGTCATTTCCTTGTTTCTTCTTCATGTTGAAAAATATGAAAATTGAAAACCAATCGTCTGTTGATAATTAGAAGCATCCTATTTTGGTTAGCAATATTAGCAACTAACTGTTCAATTTACCTGTTAAAGCTAATTTTGTAAGATATACATCTATTATTTTTCATTCTTTCTTTGTAATATGTTATTAATTCATTTGCCATAGGCTAAATAAATAGTTAATCAATCAAATATGAACATTTTATCATTATGTTGATCAACAAATGGAAACTGATCTTGATATTTTATAGAAGATTGAAAACATGCTTTTATGCTTTAATAAATGTTTACACGTACAATTCCAACTGAGACTCAATTTCATTTTTTTCCAGCCATCCACTCAGTTATTCATAAGAAATTAACTATGCACTCAGTATTGCTGTAGCCTACAAATTAAGGATCAGAACATACATGACTAGGAGAAAACCACCTGATGGGACATTGTGTCACCTAAAGTATTCATGTGCAAATCATCAGTCCTTAAGTATTTTTAATGATGCTGTTAGCCTCTTAATAGCTGATTAGCCCTGAGAGCAAGTTTCTCACCGAGACTTCTTTAACTAGATTTATGGAAAAGAAATTAAGTGGGAGAAATTTAACAGGTGGTACTTTTTCTTTAGTGTTAAAAGTATATCTTTATTCTCTTGTTAAACAATCTTTTGCTAAACAGAGCCATTAGCTATCCATCTTGTTGATCATGAAAGGATACACAGATTTTCTAAGCTTATGAATTTTATCAAACCAATTGTCTACCAGTTTCTGAGAAGATTATTAAAGAGGTACCTATATGAGCACTTCAAAGCCCTTGAAACTGCATTGACCATCTTTGGAAATCCACCTGGACATTTGAGTCAAGATAGCAATAGCACTTAGATTTATTTACCACCCCATAGTGCTTTACTGCACTCTCTGGGCAGTTTATAATATCAGCATATTGCTTCCAACAATTTGGGTCCTCACTTTCCCGACTTCAGAAGGATGGAAGGCTGAGTCAACCTTGAGCACCATCAGGATCGAACTCCAGGCTGTGGTCAGAGCTTCCCTGCAATACCGCATTCTAACCACTGCACCACCAGTCATGATGTTGCTTCATTTGAAACATTCATCTGAACTATTTGAACTACCCTATATCCATGACGGCGAACCTATGGCTCGGGTGCCACAGGTGGCACACGGAGCCATATGGGTGGACACCTGAGTGTTGCCCCAGCTCAGCTGCAGCACACATGCACATACCGGCCAGCTAATTTTTGGGCCTTCCGGGTCCACCAGAAGTCGGGAAATAGGCTGTTTCCGGCCTTCAGAGGGCCTACTAGGGAGTGGGGAAGGCCATTTTTGCCCTCCCCAGACTCCTAAAAAGCTTCTGGAGCCTGGGGAGGGCAAAAAACGGGCCTAGCGGGCCCACCGTGCCATCGCGTGACAAAAGCAGGAGGAGCACAGGGCACATTGAATTATGGGTGTGGGCATGCACACGCACGACCACCCCACACTCCCTCCGTTTTTTACACCTAGTGATAAAAAGATTAACCATCACTGCCCTATATACTAAGTACCTCATTCTCTTCTAAAACTGCCAATACTCATTCATCTAAATTAGTGTGAAATATTTGGAAGCTTGGCAATTAGAGACAAGGTATTATTTACGCAGTTTAACTAGAAAGACAATACATTGTAATCTTTTAATTATTACCCCTTCAGCCTTGTGTATGTTTTCTCCAAACTGTACCCTCAGAAGCTTTTAAACAAATTAGAGGTCTCTGCTGAGAAAGGAAAACCTTAGTCAAACTAGCCTGGCTTTTATAGGGACCACTGTGGAATGCATCCTTGTGTAACTTTGAAAGTCATGATCCATAAATATAGTAGTGGCCCTTTGGTTCTTGATCTTACATGCATTTTTAATTCTATTGATAAGTTACATTGTGGGGAAAATGTAAGACAACTGACACTGATAGGCCTAACCTAATGCTTGACTTGCATTCTAATGTAAAGGTGAAGATGGATCGATAAACATCTTGATTTGACCTTATTTTGTTAAAAAGGTGTGTCAGACAGAGCTACTCTCTTTAATTTCATATTAATTATTCTGTCGGAGCATAAAATGTTTTTCTCCCTAACGGGACACAAAATCCACATATTGATGTTTCTCAGTGATGCAGCATTTTTACCTTACAGATTTTGGCTAGAAGATTCTTAGATTTAATTATTATTGTGAGAAAGGAAATGCCAATCACTTATGGCAAGTGAAGGTGATGGTCTTCTGCAATAAAAGCACCAAGCATAGATGGAAAATTAATGCTCAGCAAGTAGAATAAGGACCTATCTTATGTATTCAGGTGCCTTATTCCAGTAATATTTATTCTTAGAAATAACCTTTAATGTATTGTCTTTCTCCCATGTGATGGACAGGAAAGAATTTAAATGTTGCTAATCAAGATGTAAGGGGCAGTTAACAGTCTTTGTTCTCGAATTAATTCAGGGGAAAAGGAATGTGTATGGGGCAAAGTTATGGGGCTGAAATAACAGTTGATGCTGTTAAAATATTCAGAAACTTAATATTTATTGAAAGAATATTAGGTAAAACCATCTTTAGTAAAATGCATTATACATTTTGGAGAATATTTGTAGCTCAGGGTTAAAATGAAGAGTCCTTGGTGCTGTCTGAGCTTAGCTGTTTTCATGCAGATGTTTCATTGCTAAACTCGTTAAACACTCCAGCAATGATGTTACCTAGTTTGGTAATGAAACGTCTGCAGGAAAACAACCAACTTCTGAGACCACCAAGGAACTCTCAAAATGCATTCTGCTCCTTCGTTAGAAAGAAATTAAAGCTAGGAGCAGAGAAAACAAAACAATTACCCTGTTTCCCCCAAAATAAGATATCTCCTGATAATAAGCCCAATCAGACTTTTGAGCGTATGGCAATAAGGCCAAGCGCTTATTTCAGGGTTCAAAAAAATATAAGACAGGGTCTTATTTTCGGGGAAACACGGTAGTACATATAAAATACATAAAGAATGCTATCTTGTGCAATCTGCAATTAACCTGTCATATTGCTTTCCACAACCATTATCTGAGTGGTCATTGTTATATGTTTCTGACAGCAAATTTTAGACTAGCATTTTGAATTTCAAGAGATTTCTCCAATGTCTTCTAGATGTGATGGGTCTTCAACTTTCATAAAATTATGTAGATGACTCTTCTCAGACATGGTGATTCCCAAATTTGTAATGCTATCACGAAATGAATGAAATAGTATGAGTTGAAATATATTTTCAATTGAGAATTTAATCTACCTAAATTAAATTCTACTAAGGATATTGCTAACGTAGTCGCAAACTTCCCAAATTATTTTTGCATGCTTATTTTGTGAGATACAAGTTTGATGTAATTTGCTAAACATAATTCTTACCTTATTGAGTTCATCGGAAATTGCAATGCCTATAAATAGAATAAGATTATACTTAATTATAAAGATAAATAAATAAATAAAGTATAATTGCTTGTAATTTAATGTCTAGTCAAGGCCTGATTGAAATGTAAATGTAATTCTTTCAAATTATGGCTTCAGACTGTCTGAGAAAATATGCTGGTATATTATGCCTGATTACTCTCACATTATTCCCACAGCCTCTATCTCCTTGTGGGAATACCCAGCATTCTGAATTCATTGCAATATTTTGAATTTTTAAAGCATATAATTGATGCTCTCACAAAGTGGCTGCCAATGGGTGACTTATCTATTTATAAGATGGCTGCCATCATGAGCATAACTAGTTATAGCATGCTGATTTATTAGAAAGCAATTTGGTTATGTTGCTTCATGTGTCCCTTCTATCATTCCAAAGGATTTTCTACCATCCTGTTTCTTTTTTCTTTTATGAGTGGGTAGACGGTAGGATTGCAGATTGTTCAAAGGAGGTGATTTGCAATCCTTGGAAAAATGCTCAGCAAAGTGCCTTTATCTGCAAAGAAATACTGCCAGGAACAATTTATAATGCTTCATGCAATGCTCAAATAAGAGAGGGGTACTTTAATTATTCAGAGAGATTCTTCATCTGCAATGTGACTTAATAGACACATCCCCCCACTCACCCCTAAAACCATTTACCATTTTTATTATCTAAGAATGCCTTCTGTTACTGGGGATTAGTGTTTTATGCCAATTCAATATGAAAAAGTACATACATTTACAAAGTACATATATTGAATAAAACACTTTGCTTCCAGTGGTTAATCAAATTTTAATCCTGGAGGGATTAATTTAGCAATGAGAATACACTTCTAATTCTTCAATCTCTCACAATGTGGGTGCTTGCAAGAGGTAGAAAGTAGAATCAACTTTTACAGGCTTTATTTGGTTCAGAAAACTGAGTAAACACACCACAGTAACCCATTTTTGGTCATTCCCGCATATGATTTCCCCCCCAAGTTTTAAATCACTGTTATTTGTCCTTTAAAATATATCTATTATTCCTTATTTTTCAATTATCAAGTCACTCTGTGTTTATTTGGTTGCAGAGTGTTCTGACTCTGATTTCTAGGATCAAGCACTTTGGTTTCATAGAGCAGTTTTAGGTTCTGGCTACCAAAGACATGCTAGTTTGCTTCTGCTGGTTTCTCCCTCAGGCATATCGGAGTCTGCTTGCTATTAACATACTATATCCTTATTCTAATTCATTGAACAAATACATGGAACGTATGTATTAGAAACCATGAAACATAGACCCTTATAATTGTGTTTAGTTTGTTTTTATTTAAAATAAATGTTCATTTAATTATTTAAATTAAATATTTATTTTGAAAAATACGAGTTCAGAGTGGGATTTCCATTGATCCACAGTTCAAATAACTGATATGACAGCTTTAATACAGTAAGGAAATAGAGTGCACAGTCAATTAAACTCTCTGTGTTGGTATGATATTATCCCCTGATGTACAATAGAAAACCTATTCAGATGGCACTTCTCTGAAATACATTACAGCATATTTTTCTAGAGGGAAAAAGGAAGAAGAGACCATAAGTGCTACAGAGTTCTATAAAGAACACTTAACAATTGTGGCTATCTTTAAAACCTTCTCCAATTAATGTACACTCCCTGCTTTGATAACTGTATTTACTGGAATATTTTTCTACTAAGAGTTAATTTCCATTTTTATGCTTCTTCCACTTTCTTTGCAAGATTCACATAATGTGTCTCCTAAAATGAAAGAAGCCTTTACTTCTAGAAGCCATTTGAGATTCATTCCCAAGGGACTTATTTTCAACTAAAATGCTGGTGAGTTTAATGTAACTCAGGTGATTTTCATCACAACAGCAGAAAAGACCTAAGGGGCTTACTAGATTCCCTTCTGCCATGGTATTTCAAAATGTATGTTCCTCAGATGGTATCTGTTTTACTGAGAACAAAAGGCTGATGTTGTTATACTTTTCTGAAATGCCAGCAGATGGCCTTATTAAAGACTGGATGTTCTTAAATCTGTTGAATTAAACATTCTGGTTTAACGGTACAGTTAGAATCATTTTTCTCTTTTCTGTTTCAAATTGATTACAGTCTATGACAGTAAAATGGATCATCAGTATTTGAATGTACTTCTGATGCATTCATTTTAAGAATGATTTAGTCTATATCCCCCCAAAAAATATCAACAGTATTATATTCTTAAAGAATTTATTTGGGTACAACTGTATAGGACAGGGGTCTCCAACCTTGGCAACTTTTAGCCTGGAGGACTTCAATTCCTAGAATTCCCCAGCCGGGTTGGAGACCCCTGGTATACGATATCTGTAACAGAAATGTAGGAGGAGTGGCAGACCCCGGGAGTAGTCAAAAAAGAATCAGCTGAGTCTTTACATAGCCACAAATGGTCCACAATGTTTCAACCTTCTTGAATCCCACAGACCCTTATCTAGAGCCAAAATAGTGCTAACTGTTAGTTCAGTAGATTCCTATGCATATCCATGAGTAGCAATGAATCAATTTAATTGGAACTTCATGTGTCTTTCGTGCCTGACCATAAATATAGATTTAAGTCTTCTTCAAGCATTTAAAAAATATGTCAGCATTTTGCACAAGGACGAAAGTGTGAATAATCATGTTAGCTCAATTGCAACAATGTACCAATTTCTATGTGTTTCCAATGTGCTTCTTCCCTTGCTTTGTGTCTATACTCAAAGCACCCCTGAATGAAAAATAGCAGAGCTATTGATTTATTTATAATTTGTATGCCTATAGTGAATGAAAAAGGAATCCCTGTATCAGTAAAGGCTCAAATGAGATTCTAGCAAAGCCAAAATAAGCTATATAGAATTTCCCCCCTGTTTTGATGCAATATATGGATCTGGAAAAGGACTGCATTGGTGACACTAATTAATACAAACCCATAGCTCTATATATCATTATAGAATATGGCTCTCTTGGTACACATTCATATGAAAAGGTATTAACACTGTACACTTGTGGCAATCAGAACATATGGAAGATATAATTGCTACTGTAAAGCAATAACTTAATATGAAAAGTTGAAGATATATGAAAAATGGTATTATTTTGATTCCTTATTGCAAAAATTCTTGTAACGTTATGCTGGCATAGCGCTCTGGAGAAATTCAAAGAAATATTTTGGATTTAGTTGCCTTTTCAATATTGAGTTCCAACATGGGCAGTATTAAATCAGAATATTATTCTGCCATCACTTCTCTAATGAGACAGCAAGCTTATTACCTACAATATTCTTTGGCACATGTAACTTGATCTCTATCCTAAAACTGCTCAGTCAGCCTGAATAAACCATATGGATTTTACAAACACGAAACATATTCAATGCATAACAGAAATAATAAAAATGGAATGAAATGTTGCAGTAAAAAAGATACTACACTTTAGTAACTGCAACATAAAATTAAATTTAGTTTACTATAAAATGCATTGTAGCAAATTTCAACCATAAAAACATATGCTTTTTATAATAGCACAATACTGACAGGACAACAAATATAAAAAAGAATACATCTAGAGATTTTGATGGCATATTAGAACTCAAGTACAATATATCAATCGGTCTTTCAAAAGTATCATTCAATATCATCTTAATCAGCTACTGTTTTTCAAGAAATTACCTGAAGACATAAAATTCTTTTAAAAGTGAATAGAGGAGGAAGTGACTAATGAAAGGCTCAGATGAGTTTCTTTTAACTTTACAATTTAATTTGATCCATTTCTCTATTTTTTGGACTACTTTTTCAAAACTATTAAACAGCTGGAAGTTTTTCATAAATCTTAAAAATGTTGATTCTTTTAAAAATGAAGTTCAAACCATTTTTCGAGTGTCATCTAATGTGCTTTTAAACTGTTCAGAGAAATATTCAGACTTAATCCTGTTACTATGTGTATCACAAACTGTTGGTATTATCTTTAAGATTATTTTAATAAAACACTTTCCAAATGTATATTGCCTTCACTAAAGTTATTTCTAATTTTTATGTCGTACGAATATGCTTCTTCAGTACATACCTGACGCGTTGATCAACTTACTTTGAGAAAGATTTTCGAGAGCTTTGCCAAGTTTCTTACTTTCTTGAAGGATATGATTTAATTCATCAAAATCATGATGCTGTGACTTTGACTTCCAATCCCATTTCAGGTGTCCTACTGATCGTGGCACTAAATAAAATAAAGCACAATTTCAGGTTATAAATATCTGGGGCGAAATGTGGCTTCCACATGTGCTAAACTATCTTCCCAGTGCTCACTTACATGTTGCTTAGTCAATATCTTAAAACTGAAACTAAAGTTTGTATCTTTGTTTCTATAGAAACTGGTTTTCACATTTTTATGAGCATGCAATCATTTCTAAACATGCTGAATTTAAATAATTAAAACTCAATCTTTCTAATTATGTTACAGTAAAAATTGAAGTAACTCTTCTTTTCACAAAGTCTTCTGCAAAGTCTTCTGGCAGAAAAAACACTGCAAGACGGTTCATTTTTTTAAGAAACAAGAACTTTACATATATTAAGAAGCAATTTTTTAACCATAATATTTATTTTTACCACTGAGATCTGAAGTGAAATACTGCAGTGCTCTTGCAAGTTAGATATCATTTCAAGATTCTCCATTACATTCTTCCCTTCCCCAATTCACTACTGGGTTTTTCCCCCCCAGACCAATAGCATTCTGTAGTTACTGAGTATGCTCAATCCTCATTTCTAGACAAGCTCATAAATATGGACAAGATGACAATAGATCATATCTACTGTTGCTTTCTGTCTGCTAGTATTCAAATTATGATGCCTGAGATTATAGAAACAGTAAAATAGTCATTGACAGCCTGATCCACCATGAATTTGTTAAATCATTTACAACCCCTTCTCTGATGGCAGAATGTTCAACAGTTCAAGAAATATGTCTTTTTATTCCTCCTAAATCTCTCATACGTTTGTAAATGGGGGGACGGACGGCTCATCCACATTTTTTTCATATTTCATACCTACAAATTTAAGTAGAAGGAATAAAAAGTTTCTTTCACATGATTTGAGGCTTTTTAAATTACTTCCAAAAGTAAAAATAATCATGAAACTGCAAATCTTTTTCTGGCAAGGTAACAGGAGATTTTTTTTTTCTTTAATTCACAATTTTAAATTAATTCCAATTCAAGTTTCAACTGCATAAAGTAAAATGCCTTCAACAAAAGTTGCACCAGCTCATTGAAAATTGCAATGATCATTATAGTATTTTTCACTATAGTATTTTTTACTGAATGTCTAGGACACAGGTGTCAAACTCGCCGTGTCACGTTGCCGTCTCGTGACGTTTTTCTCCTTCATGGAGCTGAAGTGGGCATAGCCTGAGCATGACGCATCCAGGCCTCAGGCTGTCAGTTTGACACCCCTGGTCTAGGATAAGTCATTACTAATATTTTAAAAAAATTTCCTGAATCCTATTATTCAGCATCTATTATAGCCAACCCTGAAGTTGGTTAATTCTCCTGCTATAATTCTTGAATTATTATCTTTTACATCAGATTCAATGCCTCCCAAGTAATAATAATAATAATAATAATGAATTTTTATTTCTATACCGCCCTTCTCCCTGTTGAGACTCAG
>JANHFK010003456.1:117833-140624 GCA_036250565.1 Sibynophis collaris | reverse complement strand
GGAGCCATATCTGTGGGCACACGAGCGTTGCCCTAGCTCAGCTCCAGCACGCATGCGTGAGCTGGCCAGCTGATTTTTGGGCCTTCCAGTCCCACTGGAAGTTGGGAAACAGACCATGTCCAGCCTCCAGAGGGCCTCCAGGGGGGGTGGGGAAGGCCGTTTTTACCCAGTTAATTAGATATATGAATTTCAATTTCCCAAATTGTCAATATTGATCAACTGAGAGTTGAAGTCCAGCTTGTCATTTCACTGAGACTTTCATACAGTACATTTGTGCAAACAAAGTCACACTGTAGGAACAGTACATGTATGCATACACACACACACACACACACACACACCTATATACACTTCCTTTATCTCCTAAACAAATGAAATACACTTTCAAATTAAAAATATAATTAAATCCTCTTATATCTATAAGTCTGTAGCCTAGCAAAGAGTGCAGGAATAGCAATCAAAAAGCTATGGCTTACCATAGCTATTACATTATCCTGGGCAAAGAAGGAGTCAGAACTGTTTATGGCAGGTGACAGCTGCAATAGTGACCTTTTGGAAATCATTTCAGGGGTCCAAATAAGCAGCACATACTTGCTAATTTAGATTAGCAAGCAGCAAATTATTTTTGGTTTTAAGAGTGACATTCAGTGTCAAGATTGATGAAATATTATTTATTAATTGAGACAGCCATTTTCACATTATACTTTCTAGCCCAGTGTTTCTCAACCTTGGCAACTTTTAAGTTTAAAAGATTGATCTTAAAATTGGTAAGGTTGAGAAACATTGATCTAATCTATACACCGCACATATAGGCTACTTGTTCTTCCCAGTCCCAAATCCTTTTCATTCTATGTAAATCTTTGTTAACTACTCCACGTAAGAAGCAACCCAAAATAATTCTGTGAATGAAAAACTAGTACATGACTAGTTGTAGGCCACTGCTGTCACTATTGTGCTAATTTTCCAATCTGAGAATTGTTCCCCTCCCCCATTTGTTTTTAATCACACAGATTAAAATTTAATTTTATTTTATTTTATTCAATTTGTATACCGCCCTTCTCCTTTGCAGGACTCAGGGCAGTTCACAGTCAATTAAAAAACACACAAATACAAAAGTTAAAATAAATTAAAAAATAATTAAATAATAACTGTGTATATCCCCCTTTAAAAACCCTATATTAAAATTTCCCTTAACTAAAACACCCAGGCGAGGAGGATAATGAGAGATTACATATTGAGGTACAACCCATAACATGGTTCATTCGGTTTTAGTTTACCATAGTAAGTTGAGGGAATCTAGCCCTAAAAGTATATAAAGCACATTTTATGGCTTAGTGTTTCTTTAACAAAATATAGTTAAAGAAATCACAAACTATGCACAATGTGAGATCAATTACTTGTACTTTGTCCTGTGGTGGTGAAAATATTTACTTTTAGTCTGTAGGGAAAATAATGGATCTGTTCTGCTGTAGGTGTTTGGAAGCTGTTATTTATACATCCATTTACTGGGACATACAAGCTGTGTGATTCCTATATTTTGTTCTTTGTGAATTCCAACTCTGTGGGGGAAATGGATATTGTGATATTATCTTTTCTTTGTTCTTTTTTTTGAAATGTTTCATATTCTGGTGTGACAATATCCAAAAGCGTTATCATTTGTTTAACAGTCATATAAGTTGTTTTTGTCAATTAGGTGAAAGCAGGCGTCCCCAAACACTCTGGGATTGATAGATATATATGAAATGTTGAGAGTGTATCATTGGCTCTTTGGATAAGTGTTCCTTTATTTACAGTACAGCTGCCCTGAGGGATATATAGTATAGAATATATAGAAAATACTAGAGTTATGCACAGCATTGATTCCTCAGAGCACTGACACAGATTCAACCTTTGGAAGGCTTAGCAAAGCTACTTTGATTGGTTTTCCAGATTGATTTTTATGTGCAGCCACAAACAGTTTCCTGCGAGAATGCCAGTAAACTGAAGTGACTGCATGGATTCACTGCAAAAACAATCAAGAACGGCCTTTGAAGCAACCTCACCAAACTTTTGGAAGGCTCAGTAGCCTCAGTGTTACAAGGACTTTTAATACCAATTCACTTTGCAAAGTGTCCCTGTAAATGTTGTGCACAGCTAAGCACTGATTTGGCAGAATAGTTCTGCCCATGATTCTTCCATGGGTATTCAAAAATGATAGGCACTGTCTTTTCTATGATAATTTTAGGGAAAATTAACTCAGAGGTTTTTTTGTTAGATAGTTCTCCTATGAGAGCCACAATAGCTCAGTGATTAAAGACATGGAGTTTGAGATCTAAGTGTTGCATGGAGTGAGCTCCCATTCCTGCCCCAGCTCCTGCCCACCTAGCAATATGTAAATGCAAGAAGACTAATAGTTATCACTTTGGTGGGAAAGTAATAGCATTCTGTTTCTTTCATGTATAGCCATGCTGTGGCCACATGACCATGGAAAATGTCTTCAGACAATGCTGGCTCCCTTGGCCAAGAAATGGAGATGAGCACCACACACCCTAGAGTTGGAGACGACTAGACAGGAGGGCAAATATTTACCTTTACCTTTATTTCTCTTATAGTGAACTAGGTCTTCGGGAGGAAATCAAACACAAGTGTGTGTGCAAAGGTTAGAAAAGAGATGATGGCTGCAGCACATATGTGTCATATTGCCAATCTGACACATGATTGCCACCAGCGGATACCAATGAAGTCAAAATTTGAGGATATTAAAGTGTCATTAGATCCCCCAAATTTGTCTGCTTGTCTGTTTAGGAAGAACTTTGTATATAACATGCGCTGACTGTGCAAAAAAGGTGATTATATATACTTAGAAGGATACATACATGGCTGACTGAATTGGCTTATTGAAAGTTATAAATTCTCATCCTCTGGAACGGCTATATATTAGCTGACAGATAAGAATAGATATAATTCTGTGTGGCCTAGATTTAACTTGTCAATTAAAAATTGACTATCCGATAATAGTTTTCCTGTTGTAAAAAATGAGAGATACGTTGTGGATTTTATTTATGGCAGGTCACTTGACAACTGTACAAACAGACCACCCAAATTATTTACAACACTTTCAAAGTTATGATGGTTGTAGTAACCCTGCAGTCATTTGCCCGTACAACTGACTATGGAGATGCTGTAGCATTCCCATGCCTCTTTCTTCTCCCTTCAGGATCCCACTCTGGCCTGGGCTGTATAGTTTTAAACTGCAAAGCATTTGGATCTGTGTCAGTCAGCACCGATTCACTAATATCAAAGCAGTGATGGTATTTCAATCGTAATAAAAAAATTCTGGTCGTCTAACTAGATCAGTTGTGACGGTTTGGATTTCATTTACAATTTCACCTGTATAAATCGGTTACATACATAATTACCCATGTTTTAATGTAGTATATTGTGAGAACTTGGGTTCTCTCTTTAATAAGAAACTAGTGGATGGAGATAAATGCAACAAATATTTTTATTTGAATGCACTACAGTGATCACTGGGCTTTTTGCCAACGGACTGTAAGAGAGCAAGCCCAAAATGAAACAACTCTACAGATAATATATGTTTGGCTTCTAATACCACGGAAAGATGAAAGGAATATTTCAAGTACAAATTACACCAGAATGCTTTTGATAGATAAAATATTGAAATGATCTCCATGTTGTTTTTCACATTAATGAGTTCCTTTTAAATAATACCAACATGTACAATAAACAGTATTTTTTTTATTGTATCCACATCGTTTCACACCATATCATTCACACTTAGAAAAGAGAGCCATCTGGTCTCAGTTATCCATCTCCATTCTCATTTGTTAACTATCTGTCAAGGAGACCCCTGGTAGGTAAAGAGCATCTGCTATAATTCAAACCCATTTCTTTGGTGAAAAAAAATCCACATTCCTAATACACAGTCCACCAGGAAAAGATGGCAAGTCCATAGTAATAGGTGAGCAGCTCCAAATATCTATAGTTGTTCTTTCCAAGTCTAGGTGCTGCATGTCAGAGACAAAATGGTTACTGGCTAATGCAAGATTCATGTGACCCAAGCCGGTGCAGCAATATCACTGCTGGGCTGCTTGTGCTCCCATTGCTGCTAGTCCACCCCTGTCAGAATGCTATAATCTGCAAATGAGAATTGCTCTTATATGATCTTCTGCAGGCAATGGTGCTCTTGCATGGCCACCTCAATTAACAAACACGTGCCACCAACTTCCTCTAGCATTGCAAACTCCATTTTCATCACTGCACTGCCAACAGCTGACTGGCACATCGGAACAATGGCCTTGCTCCATAATTGCGGGTGTCTCCAGAGGGCTCCCTTGCCATCTCCAATGAGTACGAGACAGGTACCCCTTCTTCTCGAGTCACCCAAGGACCTCACAAGAGCCCCAATCAATGTTGAACTAATTTAAAAATGGTTATTTTTTCCTGCTCCCATGTTTGTTTGGCTCTTGGAAAGCTTGGGGAACCCACATATCCATACCCTTACAATACCATTTACAAGCCTCTATTATTCTAATATAATCCAAAACAAAAACCACCCAAAAAGAGGTTTTATTTTTATTTATCAATGTTATGAAACAAAAGTTGAAATACATAATATTATACTGAAGACATCAGAGAAGCTATTAATATACATTGCAAATGTTTTCATATTCTATTTTTCTTTTGCAAAAACACAGCAGTGTTCTAGACTTCTGTTTGAGTAATTAAAAAAATATATTTTTCTGCATAACCTAATACTGCTAAAACAAAAAGGTTTTTTTTATGGCATAAGCATTACTTGATTTCTTACACTATATACATGCTACAGATTAAATAATATTGCTGTGATATTTTCAAATGAGGAAATCTGCACGAGTTATAGAAATACAGTCTACTATAATAGTAACAATATGGTCATAGCCAATAGCCAGCAAGATGTGGGTTAAAGATAGAAATATTTCTAGGCACTTTCGAATATAATAATTGTTCTAATGAACTGTAGGACAAGGTTTTTTTTTAAACTGGTGGGAGACTAAAAGGCAGGATTTCAATTGTATGAAAATACTTCTAACCTGAAAATGGTTCTTTCCATCACATCTGAGGAATACGATTTTTCCAATGGCCATTGGAAATACTTTAACAATTTAGAACAGGAGTCCTCAAATGCTGATACTGCAACTTCTAAAAGAATAAATAAAGTATGCAACTCAATCTACTCAAATAATCTAGAACTAATCAGGACTGGGGTTGAATAAGAACCAAATATACCAATTAAAGACATGTAAAGTTTATCAGGCTTTCATGACTAAGGCTTACTCTACCATACTATCAGTAGATCATCCTTAGCTTTCCTTTTACCATCAAACCAAAACATTTCCATTTTGAAAGGCTAGAAATTTAAATTAACAACACATTTCTAAAGAGACTCCAAAGGCTACAAATACAATGCTACTTCCTGAACCAGAAGTTACTACTGTCAGGGGGGGGATGCTGCTGCTGCATAGGGAGATAATTTTGACTGAAGGATAGATGCCTTCTGTTGGCTTGTCCAGTCAAAGTGGAAACTAGGAAACTAACTTAAAGGACAACTCTATGTTACATTTCAGGGTTTGATATATTCTGTTATAGAATTTAAATGCTGCAAATGCACACATTTAAATATCAACAAAATTCAGCTTTTTAAAGAAGCTTATGCAAAGGATACTTAAAATTCAGTAAGTGAATCATGCCTCTGGATATTAAAAAGTAAAAGGATTTGTTTTTGATCTATAAGGTATCATTCAAACTCTTTAAGACATGTCATTCTTGGTTCTGGATCTCATTATTTGATTTTATAGTGCATATGTGAGTATGCATTACCACTGCTATTCAACATTTTCATATAAACTTTTTACTGCAACTTAGTATTTTTAATCAATCAGGCATGCATTTATATTTAATTCACTGTTTGCTATTGTGCTAATAAAGAATGTAATATAACTAATAGCTATGATGAAGCAAAGAGTTTTATGTAATGCATTCGCTTTTGAATAGAAAATACTGCACTGCTTCCTTAGAGTGAAAGAATATTATGACTGATTACTTGATTATATTGTTGCAGGACCAGCATTTGCATGTTGTGGTAATTTCCTTTTATCCAAAATGCACATATATATTACAACTTTGCCATTTGGCTTCTTGTCATTCAAGAAAATGCAGGAATAGGAAGAAATAATAATTAATTCTTACTTTCAAATTCTTGGGAGAGCATTTTGTTGTTGATTGAGTTAAAAATCATTATAGGAAATCAGTGCGACAGCATTAACTAACAATGGAGAACTTTTTTAGCCTTTTGTCAGGTAAAAACTCATAACTTTCTATTATAACAGAAAGGTTACAATTCCACTGGGTTTTTTTCCTAATTAAAAACTGGTGCCAGACCACTTCACTGAGTAAATACCAGAATTCATGTTATTTGTATTTATTCTCTTCTATTCCTAATGGATATAACCTAATAATAGCAATAGCGATAGCACTTAGACTTATATACCGCTTCACGGTGCTTAAGCAGTTTACATAGTCAGCATAAGCATTTAATATGGATTAATATAAATTACCCAACAATTTCTACTGGATCAGACAGAGGCTTGTTCATTTGTAATCCTTTACCTATTACTTGGGACTCATTGAATTCAGGGGAACTTTATTTATTTTGGAAATATATACAATTGTACTTTCAATCTAGACCCTTCTTGTCAGCAAAATCTGTTTTTATGGGATACAGGTATTTTTTGCATCATTGTTACAATATCTATTGCTTGAAACACTGTAACATATTTAGACAATTATAGCTTGAAACATACTGTAACACATTTAGACAATTATCACAATGTGGCTTAATGTTAATTAAGTGTAAATTCATACAAGTCAATGAAACCCAGACAACAGAAACAAAGGTAACCAATTTTTGATAGATTTTCTCATTTTGTATAGTTTTTCATTTGTGTAAAAAAATTATCTGGAAAAGAAACTCAGTTGTGTACTCATTGTATTTCAAGGCCTGCATGTAGAATGGGAATGCTGATTTCCCTCACTCCGTGGGTTTTTAAAACAAAACCTGTTTTTTATATTTTGAGGTTAATCCTAATAGAGAACTAGTGGCTAGTGATTCTAGGTCAGCCATTAGTTTAGAACTGGATAAGCTAGACTGTTGTTAAAATAGGGTAGCCTACAACAAACAAGTTACAAAAAGAGCTTAAGGCTTTTCTTTTTAATCACAGTAGATTGACACAACACTGTAAAGCTAACACAAACAATATATACGGTCCCTGCAAATCAAGTCTTGAGTGTTGGGGGGGGAGAATGGAATATAGCTACAAATGTGTTATTTTTTAAAAATATGCCTTAATTTTAAGACCTTAATAAAACATTCATTTTTCAGTTAGTTTGACGAAAGATAATTTTGAGTTAAAACAAATTTGTTAACTGGATTTTTTTCTTAGTCAATGTTTGTGATTTTACAGAAACAACTGAGGTAGGAAAATGAGTAAGATTGAATATCTCATTTGAATTTTCTACAAACACTCACAATGATCAAAACTTTGCCATTACAGGAAAGATTCCTGTCAAAAACCATTGAACAACTTATAAATTAGAGCACTGAACATAATTTTGATTCATCAGTTCCATCTGTTGTTTCAGTCCCTCACCTCAATTGGAACAAATTGGATTTCTTACATTAAAATTTACTGTTGCTAAAGCAGGCAATAGAGTTTCTATGACTAGTTGTGATATGCATTAGGAAAGCATTTCAGTATAGAATATCTATTTCATCAGAGCATTAATTTAATAAATCATCCTATGGATGAAGATGTCACTTTTTGAAATAGTATGATATAGTGGTTTTTCCAATCTTTCTCTTTTGTTTTCATGTTCCTGCCCATACTTTGTTGAACACTTGGTATTGCTGAATCAAGCACTTAAAACAGCCCAAGGAATACATTCACAGAACATGCACAATAAATCCAGATATTATTTTTTCCCAGCAGAAGTCATTACTCTTTATTTACATAGTCACATTTAAGAAGAAAGGGCTCTGTATCCATACTCAAAAGACTATTATCCTTCTCTTTGTGGAAACTGGTATATTGATTAATCTTCTGATAAGAATCTTTACTCTTCTCCAACAGGTGGGGGTGGCTGACATAGTTTGTACAATCTGCCAACAGAAAGAACAATTATAATAGCTCCTATGACATTAAAAATGTTCAAATATTTTTAAGCACTATGTGCTTTTTTCCCATTAACTATACATCGGTTGAGTCTGAAGCAAAATACAGATTGTAAACCAGAATAAAATTATTATTCTTAAAGCATGAATAATTAATTTTTGTAAGAATTTTTTGTAACCAAATATTTTTGCACTGGTGTAACTACAGTTATATTAGTTACTGTCTGGCTCTTAGTAAGAAGCACATCATTTATTTTAACAAAAAGGAAATGTGTATGTGTTTCACTTCCAAGTGCTGGTCTGTTGCTGTAGTTCTACAACTTCCCCAATAGCCACCACTTCTACAGACACCAATTCAAATTTCCCCCCTTTCTATAAGTTCCAGTCACAACAATAACAAATGATAAGCTAGACTAGCCTTTTCTACTTTGTTAATATTGTAATATCAAAATATCACAATATATTTAAGTTTTAGAACATTTCAAAGGAAGAATATTGTAGGAGAAGGAGTGGCGGAATCTGGGGGTAGTCAAAAGAGGAATCAGCGTAGAAATTTATGTAGCCACAAAGGGACTAAGTCCATCCCTCCCCTCTTGAATTTCATTAATCCTTATCTAGCACAAAATAGTGCTAACAATTATTGAGTAGATTCCTATGCATATGCATGATCAATAAATCAGTTTATTTGGAATTTCATATGTGGTCCTGAACTTTTGCACCTGACCGATATGGAGTTACCCATGTGTTCTTGGGATCATTGAAGCAAGTAATATCTATCACTTATTCCTTTTTAAAAGATAATGTCTTAGAACTCACAAATGAAGGCAAATTTACGTGTTCTAGGAGAATGTTGCAAAATTCATCTGGCTCGGTCACCAGGATCAGAGGTTTGAATAAAAATTTATTTAAAATAAATAAAATTCCCTGAGAACTAAAAAAAAAGTTCTCTAAAAAATTTCCCTGAGGATGAGCGTCAGCACCAGTGCGAAAGCTTGGAAGACTAAACCTCTGTTCCCAGTGATCTTATCTTAAAATATATGTTCTAAATTCAAGATTGGGGGGAGCCTATTTATCTTAAAGGTTATCTCTCTGATTGACTGAGGTGAAATATGAATTTTGCTTTGGAAATGGGAAATCTCTATATGTGCATACGGTATATATCACATATCACACACACACACACACACACAATAATTGAAAATCAACTTTTTTCTGTTTAATTTTTGTTAAACATAAAACCTAGAATAATAATGATGGACAGATGTAGTGGATTTTGTATCAGAGAACCAGTTAAATATAGTGAAATTGAATTAATTCTAGTCACTATAAATCTGCTTCAAATCCAAAGCAATAAATGAAGCACGTGAGTCTCTATATAAAAAAACACAGGCAAATGTCTGGTTCTTCTATGAATATAATTTACTACAAAATAATTAGCATAAAAAGCATGCTTCCTCTGTTGCTCAGCAAGTAAAATAAATTTAATATACATTAAGATAACTGAATAATTCACTAAGCAGATATTTCAAAGATAAACTTTGTTCCATTAAACCTTGTTATAATGAAGACTCTAACTTATGTCTATACAAACACAAATTAATTATTTTTCAATAAATTTATTACATTTAAATCTGGATAAGGAAGGGCGGTCTGTAAGCAAAGTCTGTTATTATCTCTGTGGGACAAGTATAATTCAGTCTTTAGGACTTGTCCATTGAAGTTTTACATATGTTATTTCATCAGTGCATGAAAATAAATTCTCACCACTCTAAACCAATAATACTTTTTTTAAATCAAACAATACATTCTTGGAAAATTTATTGGATCCACAGCAATAAAATGTAGCACTAAAACCTTTTGCATGAAATATAAAATCAAACACTTATGAAATAACTATATTATTAAACATATTCTAAATAAGAATATATGAAATGTTATACTATTAAATAAGATCTAAAGTCTACCAAATCCAGCATTGTGTTCATTTGAGATTCAAGGAGCTCACGGGAGCATTATCATTCTCCCTTTCAAGTTCTCATGCAACCAATATTCAGAGCATTCCCATAAACATGATTTGTTGCCAAAGTATTTTGATTAAAAGGGATTGACCAGGCTGCCTATTTCTAAATGTGTTAGGATATTAGAGTGCTGTAAAACCAAATATGTTGACTTCTTTACAAGTTTACAGACATTGGTCATAAGAGTTTTCTTTTACTGGGTTATAGCCAAATCAATGTTCATTGCCTTGTTAGTAAAAAGTACTTTGTCCTTGTCTGATTAATAACAAAGCACAAAGAAGAACAAAATAGCTGATGCTGATGGCTTATGTGCTCATCATAGTGTCAGTATCAGGTCTCCAGATAGACTTCACTGACTGATTGCCTTGTGCAATGACTGCTTAGAGTTACGACAATGCTAAAAAAAAATAACTTTGTGACCAAAGTATGTGTTTATGAGCTTTGCAGCATCTTTCTCAGTCATTAAAGTCAGCACATGTTTTTTTCCCCATTTTCTCCCCTTGCAGTGAAGAGATTGGAAAGGAAGGAGTTATATGAGAATCAGCAGGCACCCAAAAGAGAACACTCTGGCTATTTGCCTAGCACGATCAGTTTCCAGCCCTGAGAGTGGTAGACAAAAAGCCAGACTCAGCACATTTCTTCTGAAGCATTTTCCATTATGTGCTTGCTTACTCTCTTATAATCCCTTCCTCTCCAATTAATATAAACATTAAATTCGTTCTTGTTAATTAACCCAGCACTGGGATGAGCATTCCATTGGGGGAGGGTGTGGGGAAAAAGTAAAACTGAAGTAAAATCATAAGCACAGTCATAATCATGTGATTTTCCACTTAGTGACCTAGTTGCCAATTCCAATTATGGTTGCTAAAAGAGGACGACATGTGCGTCAGGCCCTTTAAACAGTCCCACCATTATAGTGGAAGGTAATAAAAGCCAGACATCCCCTTCAAATTCACACAATTCAGCCCCGGGCAACACAGCAAAATTTGGCAGCTTCAGCTTGTAATTCTCATTATCTGAAAACATGTTTTGTGGGATAGTGAGAAATTGCAATTTTATTTTTGGGACTTGCAATAGTGTCACAGGATTAGAAGGAGGCTCATGTTGATCCCCAATTAGATCTGTCACCATCTGAAACGATCCTCAGCAAGAGAATTCTTCAGCAATTGATCAGAGAATAATTGTAGATACTGGGGTCCCCCCCCCATACATCAACATGTTATTCCTGAATATATATATATATACCAAATGGCATTTCATAATAGCAAGTAGAGAGGGATGCAAAAAAGAGTCTTCTACTGTTTTTTCCAGTTCTGCCACTAATTAAATGGAAAGGATCATTGTATTTTGGGAAGAAGGCATAACTAACATTTAGCATTTATTTTCTACCAGTACTTTAGAAATTTATCTAAACTACAGAAATATTTGGGGCAGGAGTGGGTTCTACTTACCTTTGCTACCAGCTTGCATCGAGAGCACGCGCATGCGCAGAGAGTCTGTGATGACGTCCAGGCGGGTGGGAGGAGCTTCCCGCCGCATTTACTACCGGTTCTAAAAACCGGACAGAACTTGTAGGAACCTACTACTGATTTGGGGGCTTTAAAATACAACTTTAATATGAGTGATTCTTTCAAAACTTCACAGACATCTTTTTAGGATGTTGCTAAGCATCATTCTGTGTTGTGAGCAAGATGTAATATTTGTCCTGTAATATCTTTGGTATTGAGAGTTCTTCATGTACCAGTTTTAAATGAACTCTTTGTAAAAAAAATAATTCAGAACACAAATTGTCACTTTCCTCTAGTATTACATTTTTAAAACATGATGGTATTCCTGCTGAGAAACCAACTGCTAAGTAAAAATAATTACCAGTACATTAAAAACTGATTCTAAAAAGAAAAAAAAAATCTGCATTTAAATATTATTTCAAATCCAGGAAATATACCTGGCAAAAATTGTTAAAATTATTTCAAGAAAAAGAAATAGATTGAAATGTAAAGTTACCTTGGAGCGGATGGTGGTGTTCGGTCCCTAACTCCTAAATTCTTTGCAGTATTTTGAACTCTTGCTCCCTGTAAAAATGAAAAATAGTTGTGCTTCCCATACAGTTTTTTTAAGCATTTGCTGTTTGTAATTACCAAACTAACTTTCAAAAATGAAAAAGTAAGAATATATAAATAATTATTTTTACTTGTACATCAGAAATATACGCATAAAAATGCTGGGGTTTTTATCCTGCCCAAACTCTCAATGCCTCTTTAAAGAAACCTCATCTTTTCCGGGGCTTGTATAAATAGCCACACAATTTGAAGAAAATATGCATTTGAGTTAATGAGGTGTCAACACTGTACCCATGCCATTCCAAAACACCTTGTTGCACACTGTTGGTACTTCTCTAATTCAAACATGTAATTTTATGTTATTGAACCTACCAGTTCTTTAAGGAAACATTGACAGGTACAGCATGCATGCAACTTCAGAGCACTTTCTTGGTTTACAATCCAAGTACTACATATTTTTAACGATATACTTGACAATGCTAATTCAGTGAGCACATTGCTGGTTTGAAAATCATGTTCAAATAGCACTAATCAATGGTTCCTTATCAAACTGAAATGAGACCACAGGATTCAGTACTGAGTCCTGGAATGTTCCATATTTTATTGATGACTGGTATTAACAAGTAGAAGGAATGTGGAACAAATCTACAGATAATGCAACATTGCTGATTTTGTTTGTTTGTTTGTTTGTTTGTTTTCTATAGCCACCCATCCCAGGAAAAGATTCTGGGCGGCTCACAATTCAGAAACATATTACAATTAAAATCTTTCAAACAATAAAAACAGTAGAACCATTAAAACACTTATAAATCATTAAAACATCTAATTTGAATATCTTAAAAAGACTAACATAAAAAATTTAAATGATCTAGCTAGGTCAGAAAAATGAATTGAGAGTAAAAAAAAAATTTAACCGAAAATTGCAGGTTGTTACAGACATAGGATATGGGATCCTGGGCTTGGTAATGGCGCACTTAAAAGAAATATGCTAGAATAATAATTGACTTCAAACTGAATATGAGCCATGTGGTTGCAAAAAAAAAAAAAGCAAATGCAATTTTAAGCAGAGAATAATTTTCAAAACAGGAATCTAGGCTCAGGGAAATTGCAAGAGATCAAGGAAGGGCTATGAGCTCAAACTGGTGGCTAGAACTGTGGTCCTATGAAGATAAATACATTAAAAGAATTGTATCTATTTAAGTTGTGTATATATAACCTTGAAAAAAGGCCACTAAAAAGAGGTATAACTTACTTGCTTGCGCATCACATCTGTAGCTTGCAGGATATAGCGAGGAGGTAGACCATGACTCCGAGCAAGAATTATTGCTTGCTCTAAAGTGATGCTCAGAGTGCAACTAAACCAAAATCAGAGAAATCAATTGAAGTATTTATTTTATATATTTAATACATTTATAATTCACACATAGGTGGCCCCAGGTGGCTTACAAACACATTCAATGTTGGTATTTTTAAGGCTATATATAATGTTAATGCATTAATCATAAGTCAGACAACAATTAAAATGGCATTATCATTTGTTGTAAGCTGCTGTTGTAACATTTTAATTTTCAAATTCAATTATAACTTAGAAAGTTAGCTTGATAATATGACCCAAAGAGAAACCAAGTTTATTTTTATGTCTGATAGTAAATCTAAACATGCTCCACATAATACTGTAAGGCTTAAAAGGAAGAACTATATGTTACAGTGAAATACTGTGGTACAAGAACTCTTTTTTGCTTTGATACAATATTAGAGATTGCTCAAACTTCTGCATTTTTACTCTACTTCTTTTTCAGGTGTAGGATATTAGATATTTAATTCTCTTTCCTGAAATTAAAAAAGTATAGCGAACCAAACCAGCAGTTAGTATCCCAGTCATCTGCAGCTAACCAAGATTATGCCAAAATAATAAAACATGTCTAGCAATGTCAAGATTCATTCTTCCGCTTCATACTTATGTCACAAAATAGCACACAAGTATCTAAGGCAGTGGTTCCCAAAGTGGGCGGTACCACCCCCTGGGGGGCGGTGGGATACCTTAGGGGGGCACTAAGAGGCACACGGGCCGCAGGGGTGGTAGGGGGGTGCTAAGAGGCAAGTGGGGGGCTCCCCCCCAGGAAAATCCAGCGCTTCCTCGACAACGTGGATGAGAGAGAGGGAGAGAGGCTCCCACAAGGTTTCCCCCCCCCAGGGAAAGTCCAGCGCTTCTGGTGGAACGAGGCGACTGCCATGGCGTCCCACCAGAAGCACCAGACTTTTCAGAGGGGTGGGGAAGAGCCTCGTGGGAGCCTCTCTCTCTCTCTCTCTCTCTCTCTCTCTCAACTCATCGATGTTGAGTTGTGGCGGCGAAGGACTGGGCGGAGCAGAGAGAGAGAGAGAGGCAGTTCTATATTGCTAATGACTGGAGCAGCATAAATAATTGCAAGATAATTGATATCAATATCCATATCCATTTTCTTATTCTTGAGTCTGGACAGCAATTAACAGTAATCTTTAGAAAAGATAAATTACCATACCGGTGAACTCCACTGTTGCATAAGACGATGTGGCAAGCTCCCAACCGGCTGCAGAGTTCTGAAGAGACGGACAGTAGTCCAACTCCAGAAGCACCACAAGCTGTGTAAGCACAGGCTGCTGTGCGCTTGGATCTTATGAAAGACGCCATTAATCGGTAAAGCTCGTCCAAAGAATTGATAGGCCTCATTAGCTGCCAAGTAAAATACAATGCTATTATCATTAAAAGACAATATATTGAACGTGTGGTATTATAAGTTTTTAATTTTTTTTAAATGCAGCTGTCTTGAACATCCTGTAAGGATGGAAGTCCTAACTTTTATTCTTTCTATAACTCATATGATGACTATTTATTAAACTTAAATCCTGCAGTTCTAACTATACAATATCTAGAGTTACCTATAACAAGCAAAGCCATAAATTATAAAATATACAAGTGAAATCAACGCAACACAAATTAAAATCAGGTAAGATTAAAATCAGTTAAATGTTTGCGGAAGAGAATGCATTACTTTACAAAGTCTGGGAACCACACAGAAAAGGTTCTTTCTCATATGGGTCTAATTTTGTTCACTATGCCTCTTTATATACTCTTTGGCAATCTCTTAGGCATTATCTTTCACTTCAATGCTTTCTTAATTGCTTTTCACTGCACTAGAGTAGTTATACTATTCTATCTAGTGACTCTCAATGAACATATGTGACAAGTAGACATTAACTGTAAATTTTTTACTGCTACATTTTAAAAAAAAACACTGACCAGATTAAAGCTAAGCACAGCCCAACAATAGTGTCCTCAACTGAGTGAAAATCTCACACAATGAGATGAAAACAAATGTGATATACATAGTCAGCCACCATGCCAAACAAATTAATTGCAGTTGTAAATGTAATAGGCTTGGAAGATAGATGGGACCTTTCCAATTTCTCAATATTCAACACTTACATTTTATTATTGAGGGACATTTCATGCAATTTAAGGTTATATTCATATATATGAAATATAATGCATTTTTGTTCCTGTAACAGCATGCACTGCTTCACAATACAGGTAGATTTCAACTTACAACCACTCATTTACCGACTATTCGAAGTTACAACAACACTAAAAAAAATGACTTATGACCATTTTTCACACTTACGACTGTTGCATCCCACCCATGATTGTACATGATCAAAATCTGGGTACTTGGTATCTGGCAGGTATTTATGATGGTTATAGTATCCCAAGGTCATGTGATCACCTTTTGTGATCTTCTGACAAAAAAAGTCAATGGGAAAGCCAGATTCACTTAACAACCGCGTTACTAACTTAACCACACTTATTCACTGAATAAGAGAAAGAACGGAAGTAAAATGGGGGGAAACTCACTTAACTCTTGCTTAGCAACAGAAATTTTGGGCTCATTTGTGGTCACAAGTGAGGACTAACCTGTACAGCATAATCAAATGTTACCTTAATCACATCTATTGATTTACCTTATCTATATAAGCAGCTTTTGATGTTGAATTAGGAGGAAGATTTGATTTGTTCAGATAAAATGCCCTGCAAAAAAGACACCCACAATATATTAATATTTCCCAATAATATTTATAAAATAAATTCATTCAGTCTCTTTGTGACATGTTAAACTATTTACAATCCTGAAATTGCAGGACATTAAATATGAACTACTTCATGAATCCCTATGTGGAATGATATTGTGCTAAAAATAATTTTGAGGGACTCAAAGCTGAATTAAAAGCATTCTACTACAGAATATAAACAAATGCTCAAGAGACAGTAAAGAGAATAAATGTTTAAGTTATAAAATTATTTTTTACATGTTTAGAATTCTTGATATTCATATTCATTGATCACAATAACAGCAGCTTTTTTGAAAATCACCAGAGTTAATAAAAATTTGAGAAAAAGATTATGCAGCAAAATACATTCTCATAATAGTTTTCATTTCAGCATAATTAAAAATATCTTTCTGTAAAGATAATTCTGTAAAGGACTTGCACAACAACCCTCAGGAATATAAGGACACTACCGGTTCTCCAGAACCTGTCAGAACCTGCTGGATTTCACCCCTGATTTTAGTTAAAAAAAAGATTCATGCCACCAATGCAGTATAAATCTGTGACTCTTAAATATATAATGACATAAAGTTTCAGAGATCAGAATCACTTTGTACAGAGACTAAAAATGTATTCAGAATGTTTGAAAGACATGCAAAATATCTAAATTCAGAGCTGTTCTTAGTTTCAGATTTTGGCCAAAATCTTATGCATCAGAAGAAGACTGCTGCATATCCTGTGAAAGTATGATCCAAATAATTTTAAAAAGTTATGCACATTTACTAGGGAGTAGGAATCACATTGACTTGGGATTTATTTCTTGGTTAAATATTTGGAACTTTTTTCCTTGTTGCTGTTGGTACACTTGAAAATATAACATTTTTATATTTAAAAATGGGCAGAATGGGGCAGTGTTGCAAAATATCACGTATTGTTTATGTGTGAAGGCAGACATGATTAATTTGGAGTGGTGCATACCTCTACAAATGTAACTTCACTGTTTTCTATACACGACCATTATGCAGGTGCTACTGGGAGAGTCCTTTTTAAATATTGTTCTGAATGTTTTTTCAGCACAAGTGAAAAAATGACAATTGGCTTTGTATCTAAAGCAGAACTAGAATTCATCATGGCCTCCCAGTTTCTGATCCAGTGCCTTACTCACTACATCAAACTGGCTATGGAGGTAAGGCTATTCCTCCCAAATACTAATTAGACTTTTAAAATATGACATATCAAAAAAAAAATCCTCCTTAATTAGCTGACACTTGAGTGAAAACTGATAGAGCAACTTCCAGTGGCTTTTCACAAAAAGACATTTGGTGTTTCTGATAACCCGGAAAGCTGTGGATAGCATACAAATTTGCAAAGCACTTCACTTAATTATTAAATGCTTGTTGAGAACCTCAATCAGATGTTATGAAGAAAGCTAATGGAAAAGTTGGCATATTACCTGAAAAAGACACTATTTTTTAATCTATTTAAAATGATAAGGATGAAATCTGAATGCTTATGCATGTACAAAAAGTGTTTGCTTTATAGCTTTTAAAATTTAGTAGATATTTTTGAGGGTTTTTTTTTTAAAACATAGAATACCTGTATACTGACAGAGAAAACTTGGTACTGTTCTACATCAAGGTTGGCTTGTCTGACTTGCTACCTCTCATTCTCTGGTTGAAGGAGCAGAATTTGAAACTTTCTGTTGGTAAACTCAGGTTACTTAATGTAAGAGCATGAGTCTGCTATTGTATACCAACAGATGCTCCATTTGCAAATAATGCTCAATGCATTTTAATACAATTCACCTTTTCCCCAATTGTCCTCACCATCTACAGTTCAAAATTCTCTGGTGAAACACAGAATTCCCTTGCCTCATCACATTTGACAGGAGACTGACTGCTCTATTTTCCTTCTTTGCTGTTCTACTTCTCTTAACTAGTACAAAAGGAAGCTGAATGTTTCATATTTTTCCTCTTATATTTATATATTGTATAGTGAATCTTTTAATGTTGTGTGATGGGGGAGTTGCTTGTTTTTTGTTGCATACACCATGTGTCACATTAGTTCAGTTGGATGGCTTTATAAAAATGAAGACAGGTTTGCCACCACTTTCTTCCCATCCTCCACCCACCAACCATACTTTTTCTTCCCTTTTTTTAAATGTAACTTTCAGTTTTGCAAACCTGGGATTAGGGAGAGAGAGCAAGAGAGAAAGCTGGCAGGAGTGAAAATTATATCTTATGTAGGGGTGGAATTCACCTCTCTACCCTTCCTTTTTTGTTGGGAGAAGTTGTGTCCACTAGAATAAAAAGAGTATAAATTCAGCTGTCTTTGAATAAATGCATTGTTTAACTTTGTAGTGGAGTTAGAAAAAGCAATGTGAGACTTCCCACCCATATTACCTCCCCCCAAACAGATCTCAGTGGTTTGGGAGTGACGAAAACTGAAAGAGAAATGCATACGAACTAGAACCTCGCTTTGCAGCGCAGAAGTTATTCCTGTTCCACCTCTCAGAAGAAAAGAACAAAAACAAAAACTTGTTTTGCAAATCTGGTTTGAGCGGGAGTTTTTCTCCTCTGTCAAAACACTAGGACCAGGATTGTTCCAATGAAGCTGATTTGAAGGCAATTTATAACAGGCGAAAGAAAGTATTTATCCATACAGTGCATAATGACCCAGTGGAATTCATTGCTGCAAAATATGTTGACAGATCTTAACCAGTGGTGAAATCCAATTTTTTTTTACTGTGGGTGTGGCTTGGTGGGCATGGCAGGGGAAGGATACTGAAAAATCTCCATTCCCACCCTACTCCTGGGGAAAGAATATTGCAAAATCTCCATTTCCACTCCACTCTGGGACCAGCCAGAGGTGGTATTTGCCGGTTCTTCAAACTGCTCCAAACTTCTGCTACCAGTTCAGAACCTGCTGGATTTCACCCCTGATCTTAACATAGGATTATGGAATGAAAAGGCTGAAAGGGATCTTAGAGATCAATTACTTCAACTTCACGCCCATCACAGAGATTCTATGTTATCCCCCCAAAATAAGTATAAAAATTCTTTTGAAAATTTCCAACAAAGGACAATCAACCCCGTGTTTCGTGGTTATGCTAACAACTGTTGATTGAGACATCCTCCTTAGTTGCTACATATTTTAATGTTTCTATTCAAATTGGTTTTGAATTTTTTAAGATTGTTTGCCATCCCATAGTTACTTGATGGGATGGGCGACCATGCAAATTGAACAAATAAACATTTAAATAAAATGTGATTTCAACTTGTATTATATATTATTTTATTTTTTAAAAATCCTTAGGCAACACTTAAATTGATGATGAGAACAGTCTAGTAAACTAGCAACCCTGTCTTCTACTTAATATTTCAATACAATGTAGGACTGCAGATGAAGGCCCCATAACAATGTAGGATTGCAGGACTGGCCCCATAAGGATCATTTGGAAATTTATTCTGATTGAAATCATCTTTCAATCAAACCAGGTTCAGAGTAAATAGACACTGCTAAACATTAATACAACCTCAAAACTGAAAACAATGTGATTTTTAAAAATGCCCTGAAGAATACAGGATTAGCAAAGACTAATTACAAAATCCAAGTGCCATCTGGCAGAAATATACATCAAACTTTCTTGAAAAACAATACATTTTTTCAGGTTTTTGAACAGATCTAAAATAGAAGGAGTTTTGTTAATAAATTGTAATGTAATGCTGATCTTGCATGAAATATAAAGCATGAAAATTTTTGAAGCATGCACAACTTTCATAGGTAAGCTTTTTCAGGTTGAAAGGGAATTGAACAAATGGAGATTAGAAAAACAGATTTAGTTCTTAGGGCTGCAGTCTACTAAACTAGAACTCTGTCTTAGTTTTATAATTTGGCATATCACGGGGATATATTCAACCTGAAAAGGAATTGTGTTGCATTGTGAAAACAATATAGGAATAAGCCTATTGTTTGGAACAGGACAGAAGAGAAATATAACAAAAGAGTGGTACATGAATAACATTACAGCTGTTGCTAACTCAACAAATTTATTGATAAAGTTGGATTCACATAGAAAATGCAATTACTTTGTACAATATAAAATAATGCTTTTGTTACTGAGAGAGAAGAATGGAAGATAATATACTGTTCTAATGCACTGTGGTACTGAAATAAATTTACTGTTATTTGTCTTTGAACCACCCAAGCAATAAAAAGAGTAAGTTGTAAAGCATTTGGTAGGAAAGATGAAATACAAAATTTCCTTCTAATATGAACATCTATTTTAATTTGTGAGAAAAATATGAATTACTGTTTTTTTAAATCACATTACTGAGTTAATGAGAAATTCACCACATTAAAAACTCATCAGCAACATAAATAAATTATCATGTTCATAGGAGATGATATGGTATTATGTGCCCATCAGTCTTTTTTACATAACTAGTAAGACTGAGATTCACTTCCATATCTTTAAAAGAAGGAGTTATACAACAAAATTATGTTGATATACTTGAAGGTTCACATTACATGAAAAAATCAAATTGTGGCAGTGAAATAATAAAACAAAAACCATAGTACAGATTCTCATATGAAGTACCAAAACATGCATGTAAAGTTGGCTGAATAGATTATAGGAATTATATGGAAATTATATGTGATACATTCAGTCTTTATTTTCTCTATAAACCATATTTTTCAGTGTATAAGATGCACTTTCCCCCCCCCCCAAAGTGGATGGAAATGTCTGCGTCTTATAAAGTGAATGTTGCTGAAGCCCCATCCATCCGTTATTGGCCTCTGCCTCCCAGCAATTTGCCTCCTTGCAGCAAACAGCCTGGTCAGCTTCAGCACAGCCTGATTTACCACAAGCAGCTGATTGGCAGTTGGATCTGCCACCCGGAATACTGTCTATCAGATGTTCTAGGCTGTGGGGATCACCACAGCCCATCGGCGCCTCTACATGCCCCATTTTCAGCCTCCACACATCCCGTTTTTGGCCTCCGTGCACCCTATTCTCAACCTGTTCCAGGTGACAGGGACAGGCGGCAGCAGGGCACACGGAGGCAGCAATAGGTGGCAACGGCTATGGGCGGCAATGGCGGTGATGAGAAACAGCTGATCGGCGGTATTCCAGGAGGCTGATCCAACCGCCAATCAGCTGCTCGTGCTAAATCAGGCTGTGCTGAAGCTGACCAGGCTGTTTGCCATTTTTTCTTGTTTTCCTCCCCAAAAGCTAGGTACATCTTATAGCCCAGAACGTCTTATAGTCTGAAAAATACAGTAATCAGTCAAAATATTAACTAGACTGATTTCAGATTGGAAAAAAGAAAAATCTGAATGTGTTTGATCCATTAAAGCAGGATTTTTGCCTGTATTGTTTTAGCATCGTGACCCAGGTTTGTGCTTAGAAATAACAAATAGCTATTTACTCACCTGAGTTTTTGGTTATACTGTTTTACTTTTTCCAATGAAGCTGCATTAATCTGGGCTTGAAATTCTTCTACTGATACATTGTCTCTATAATAATATCCTTCCATACTTTCCAGGGCTATAAAAGAATGCAAAGGAAACAATATAGATTCATATCAAACTGATCCACTGATTTATTTTTTCCAGTTTTCCTATATATCTATAGATACTGTAATTCTCCAAATATGATATTACCTTTCTGCAGCTAACACAAACACACATGGGACTGAAATGCACATGGTCATATTACCTAAAATAAAATCATTCCTGAAGGGAATATTTTTTCTTAAGTAGAAAGATATCAGAAGCTTGTTCTTTTCTGTACCTTTAAATATATAGTACTACATGTTAAGTAAAAATATTGTGCATTTCACTGTTGCATAGAGGACATATACATTGCTATAGGATACCCACATAAGATTAGACTAACCTAAGTATCTGCAATAGCCTTTTCAATTCAGTAACACATTTGTTCTTTATTTATTACAAGAGTTTATATTATGCTTTCAGAATAAAAAAACACATGCTTTTTACTGGAAAATTTGAAAACAAATTTTAAACTTTTAGATCAGTGTTTTTCAAATCTGGCAACTTTAATGAGGATGGACTTCAACTTCCAGAATTCTCCAAAAGCACATGTTTTTAAAAAGAAACACTTGTACATCTTAGTAAATTCAAACATGCAAGAAGATAGCCATCTAGACAGAATTGTACAAACAAATGAATATATTAAAAATAAAGGTAGACATTAATAAGATAAGTGCAATAAAATATTCAAATATGTAGAATAACATACATACATTTTACTTATGCATAATGTGATTTTTTTTTCAAAATACTGCTGTATCCATTTCTTTTTCTTTTTTCTTTTTCTTTTTATTTGATTTATATGCCGCCCTTCTCCGAAGACTCAGGGCGGCTTACAATGCGCTAAGCAATAGCCTTCATCCTT
>JANHFK010003456.1:66294-77816 GCA_036250565.1 Sibynophis collaris | reverse complement strand
CTCAGCTGTTACAATAAAATAGGTTTGTTTGGGACTAATTGTGTCTTGTAATGACTAAGTAAGTCTAGGTCACAACAACTTGTCTGAAATGGTATAGGATCTCCTGTCTGAGCAGGGGGCTGGACTAGAAGACCTTCAAGGTCCCTTCCAGCTCTATTCTGAAAATTGGGAATGAGTAACATAGCATCCCCTATTCCAATTTTCTCTTACAACAGCAACCTTTGAAGTAGGTTGAGCTGAGAGTGGACAATTTGGTCCAAACATATGTAGACGGGAGCTGTATATTTTATGTTTGAATTGTGACCGAAACTCCAGTCCTTTTTAGTGTGCGTAGGGTAGATCTTCTCCTCGCCTAGGGTCCTTCAGTGATTTTTCATGACGGAGGCTTCCCACTTGAACCTGGGTTCTTGGTGATCACATCTCTGCAAACTCAGTTCACTTCAAGCCTAGATTTGTCAAACCCTTTATTTGGAGCGGTTGAATCATTGGTGTGCCCAAGTTATTTCACATCCATTTTATTCTGTTTATTGATGGTAGCTATTAGTTTAATCCCAGCATTCCCCTGGGGATCCCCCCCCAAGGCGACTCTTAAAATTGAAATTAAGCAGAACCAACCCCAACAGCCCCCAGATCATTAAAGAAAAATATGATGAGTCTGGCTAGAAAACATAGACCCTTCGACAATAGTTTACTCGGAGCCTTTCTCTAAAGCGACAACAACAACACCACAAATTGTGTGTATTGCTTTTCCTTCTGTAGGCATTGCTTAGGATCTGGGGAAGAGAACTGGAGGTCACCTCCATAATTTTCTCTTTATGCTCCTAGTTTGCACTCCAGACTGGGCAGAAGGTGGAGGCCTTAAGCAGAATAATAGAATAACAGAGTGGGAAGGAACCTTTTGGAGGTCTTCTAGATCAGGGGTCAGCAACCTTAAACACTAAAAAGAGCCATTTGGATCCGTTTCCCACAGAAAAGAAAACACCGGGAGCCACAAAAACCTTTGGACATCTAAAATGAATATAACACTGCATATATCGTTTTTTACCTTGATGCTATGTATTAAAAAAAAACCCTATAGTGTGTTGCATTTATGTCATCAATGAACCGCTACAGAGAAAACAAAATATTCTTAAAAATTAGAGTTTATTGAGAGGTCCTGGAATGTCCTGGAATGTGAATTAGATGTAAAACCCCAGCACTGCCTTTTACAAACCCCAAGGATAGGGTCTTATTAACCAGCTTGGATTCTTTGGAGAATTCCCCCTTCTCTGTAACAGCCCTTCAAGGATTAGCAGATGCTGTCAAGCCTCCTCTAAGTCTTCGTTAGGCTAAACCAGGGGTTGACAACCTTAAACACTCAAAAGAGCCATTTGGACCCGTTTCCCACAGAAAAGAAAACATCAGGAGCCACAAAAACCTTTCGACATCTAAAATGCAGATAACATTTGCATATATAGTTTTTTTTAACTTTATGCTATGTATAAAAAAACTATGCTGTGTTGCATTTATGTCATCAATGAACTGCTATAGAGCTAGCAAATTTTTATTTCTGCCTGCAACAAAAACATGTTGAACTCTGAAAAAAAAATGGGGTCGAAAAGCTCGATAAATCGCGTGCCGGCAGGTATCGCACATTGGCGGTTGTGACGCATGTTTTGAGCGACAGGGAGCCGCAGCAGAGGGGAGAAAGAGCCACATGACCTCCAGAGCCACAGGTCGCTGACCCCTGTTCTAGTGCAAGGCAAGCCCTTCCACTCATTATTTGTTCTCACTGTCTGGAAATTCCTCCTTAGTTCTAGGTTGCTCCTCTCCTTAGTTAGCAGGAGCACATATTTTGCATCCAAGAAACCCAGTTCAACATGCAGAATATTCAGAAACGGCTGGAAAAACGTCAGCTTAGAACTCGGAGAGCCTCCTCTGGTCCTCCTAGAAGAGACCAATCCATCATGATTTTTTTTTGTTTCAGCTCAGAAGAAAAACCTGGCTACTTTTTATGGCCTTGTCCTTCTACCAGATCTGCTCCCCTTTGAAGGAATATGTGAAATGCATTCAATTTAATTAGTTTGCCTGATTTATTATGAGTTTCCACCTCCATAGCTCACCCGAGATGCCAACTTCTCATCAATAAAAGAGAACTTGGGGGAAAAAGGAAGCGCTGATGATTCAGAGCAAACAAAACTTTTATCAATAAAACGCTGGTGGATAATTGCCCTGAACCATAGCCAGACATTCTGTAATTTGTGCCCTGGGACTCTCACCGCTCCTGTGAAGAGGTACTTGGCCACGTAAAAAAAAAAAAGTACTTGGTGACTCTTTCCATCCAGCAATGGATCCTATCAGAGAAATCTTTACCAGGAGTGGAAAAAAAGCTCTAAAGTGGGCTTGAAGATTGATTTTTCAGGAACAAGTTTCCAGAGCAGTGTTCACTTTGTCTGGTTACCCAGAACATAGAATAATAATGGACTTTAGAAAGAATAGATCAGACGTCCAGCCCTTGCTTATCAGTGGAGCAGATGGCCAGTTTTAAGTTTCTGGGTGTTGTCATAAAAAGAGGACCTGGGGCACTCACATTGCAGCACTGGTCAAAAGGGCCCAGCAGAGATTAGACTATCTGAGACTTCTCAGGAAACAACAACTGAAGGAAAAACTGCTGGTGATCTTCTACCGCTGCATCATAGAAAGTATTTTAACTTACTGCACCTGTCTATGGTTTGCCAATTGCACAGTGGCAGATAGGACAGCGCTCCAGAGGGTCAACATCATTGCCCAAAGGATCATTGGTTGTCCTCTCCCCTCTTTGGAAGAGCTTTATAGCTCCCGCTGTCTTAAGAAAGTTCAAAACATTCTTAAAGAGCCATCTCATCCTGGGAACCCTTCTTTTGAACTTTTACCATCTGGCAGACAGTACAGGATAGGAGGACAAGAAGGACAAATAGACTGAAAAACAGCTGCTATCCCAGAGCAGTAACTATACTGAATTCTACTCTGTAGTGCAATATTAATGCAATATCAGGGGTTTTCAATTCAATTGTACAGAATGTGGAGGATGTATGTTTGTGTTTTATGTTTATAGTTATAATGTACACTGAACATGGCGTTTAATTTCATTGTACAAGGTGCAATGACAATAAAGTAAAGTAAAGTAAACTAAACTAAAAACTTTATTATGCAGACTAATGCTGCATTATCTGGAAATACTGCCTTAATAAAAAGGTCGTTTAAAACCAGGAAACTAATTTTTTCAGAGGACCCCTTTAAGCTCCTCTCATAAAGAAATTTTAAATCACTTATTCCCAATCAGAGAAAACAAAGAAATGAATTCAATGTCGCTGAAGGAAGATTAGGGATACTGCCTTAGAGATTGGTTGCACTGATCAGAAGCTTCTCTCCAAAATTTCAGAAAAGTTTTCCCTGTTACCATTAGGTCTTTCTATTCCAATTGCTCCTGATATTTTTATATACCAATAGGAATTTTTGTACCTATAGGAATTTTTGATTGAATACAAAGCATGTGTTCAATCGCTACCAAAAAATCTGGAAACTGTCTTAAAATGGGTATTATTAGCTTTGTGCTTGAAGACATCTTTTGAAGAGATGGTTTCAAAGAACTGTGTATGCTTTGGAACTGAAACCATAATAATTTCGATATAGGAAAATGTTGAATGCACATCTAAAAAATTTGGTTAAATAAACGTTCTCTGAAATCATTGAAACTTGATTTAAAATAAAAAGGGTTAAGCAGAATATTCACCATATGTGCCTAAATGAAGCTGAAGAAGTTCATTCTGAAGAAAGCAGAATTTTGCTGATTTAAGGATTATGACATTCTAAAAATAATGGGTAACATTTTTCATTGATGTAATTGCAAAGACATTTTAATAGGCTCTCTAGAGAAAAGGTTTGCTGCAGGCAGTATGTTTCTTAGTGTTTTCTTGGAGGCTTATTTAAACATATTAGCTAATTCATGCTGCTTTGTTGCAGCACAAAATAGTATCATATACAACTTATAGGATGCTATGAGTGAAATCATTAGCATAACTAATCAAATTTGGCTTTTCTGTCCTCACATCACATTATTCACATTATATTTTTGCCTAATCACCTAATAGTTTATCTTTATATCCCAGCTGCCAAATAATGGGTTAGTGATTCTGCCAAATCAAAATTAGACAAAATAATTTCATCCTGATTCTACCCAAGTTCCTTTTTCCTTGTGTAAATATAACAATTATCAATTTGCTCTGCTATTTGAGATCCCTTAAGTAGAAATGCAATTAAGTATGGTTTATTATTAACTTATGAAGCATAAGCAATCAATAAAATGCCAGCAAAGGATAAAAGCAAGAGCATTGCATGTTATTATTTATAGAAAAAAGGTTCAGCCTTCCATAGAATTTTTCTCATTTAAGTGTTCTGGCCCTCAGTCCTCTTAGAAATGTATCAGTTGTATGACATAATTTTAACAAAAATAACAACCAATAAAACATAATATCTAAAGAACTCACTTAAAATAAAAAGGTCTTCAAAACATAAAGTAATTCATTTCCTAAATAATGCAATTGCCACTTTATATGAAACTCAAAGCAGAAAAATAAAATCAGGTTGCACACCCTCAATTTGATTTAACATTGCTTCCCCTAATACATAGTGGTTGTTTAATTTTCTATTTTTCTAAATTTACTCCAATTTTAATCTAATTGGATTTTGAGCTACTACAGGTAGTCCTTGCTTATCACCAACAATTAGGATCAGCAACTTTCACTAAGCAATGCAATCATTGTGAAACATTATGTGGTCATGCCTTACATCAATTCTGTAAGCTATGGCCATTAAGCAATCATCCATGACCATTAAGCACAACTTCACATGTTGGTGACTTATAGCCAGCTTCTCCCTTGACTCTACTAGTTGAAGCCAACTATGAAACGTTCAAATGGCAATCACATGACCATAGGGAAGCTACCATGGTTGTAAGATCAAGAACTAATTGTAAAACTATTAGTCATATGATTGCTTAGTCATTAACAAAGGACTATCTATATTACTTCACTTGCCACATAATGAAATGATGTGGTCTTACAGTTAGATTTTTATTTTTTTTACAATTTCGGTCATTTTCACACATATGACATTGTACATATCTGCAGAATGCAACCCAGAACTGAAAACGTTTCCAATATCCACTCTTTATTAAATGAAATGCTAGCAAAAGCCCCTGGAGAAAAACAAGGAGCCAACATGCCCAAGCATAAGTAATTATTATAATCCATTTTTTGACAATCAAGAATACCAAATTATTTTTCTGCTGTTATCATGTTTACAGATAGGGAGGCATGGCTTGAAGGACTATATGTATGGCCATTGTAAGAAGTATTCTAGATATCTATGTATAAAGTTACTATAGACATCTAGCACCTAGTTACTCAAATCGACTTTGACCTGGATTGTAGCTATGAAATCATATGAAATTGACTTGGGACATGATCTAGCTGTAATATCTGAAAAGTGTTTAAGTCTATTTGTCTTGGGGAAATTGAAAGAGCTCTTAGAACTGGGAGTTTGGCTGTTAATCCATGTCTCTACTGGCTAACAAGGTGATATATTGCTGGCTCTGCCCAGTAATTTAATCTTTTTGAGGGTGGGTGTCCTCTCTGATTTAAAAATGAAAATCTACCAGAATGATATAGGAAAAGATGCCACGTGGAATATACAAAAGAAATTGACTGATGTCTTAATAATTAAAAGGAATAAATAAATAATAAACCAAAAGAGTGTGCTGGATAATTTTACTATATCCAATTTACAAAATACGACTTGTTAAACCTCTGAATAATTTTGTGAAAAAGTACTAAGGAAAACAGAAAAAAAATCAAGTTTAGGAGATTTTTTGACGGAATTAAAGATCAAGATTGTTAAAAGTAGAAAGAAATAATATAAAGTTGGTTTATTAGATTAGATTAAATCTAATTAATAGCTAGATTAAATAGATATCTTGTTATCTCTGGCAAACCTTAATGGACTTTTGCTGAACAAGACTTTTAAAGATTTGTTTATAGCTAAAAGATGAGAGATGAGAAGAAGAGATCCTTTGTTGTATTTTAAAAGGTGATAAATTACTAAAATTGTTTATACTTGTGATGAAGGGAGGAGTCATTTATTTCTTTTTCTTTACTATTCTTTTTTTCTTTTCTGTTTTTTCTTTTCTGGACTTTTTAGTTTTTAATTCTTAATTTTCCATCTTCCAGTATGTTCCAGTCAGTGTTGATTGAGGCAGAATGGGGGGATAAAATTGAGGGGGAGGGATTGTGGAGTTCCTCAGAGGAGCTCCACCCTCTCCCCACTCCTCTTTAACATATGCTTAGAACCATGGGTGAGATCATCCGCTGGCATGAGCAAAGCTATCAGCTTGCATTGATTCAAAATATCCTATTTTTTCTATCATGAAGTCAAAACAAAAAAGCAAGTTATTTTAACAATTATGGTTCTACAATAAAAACACCCACTCAATAAAACTGCATTTGGAGAGTGTACCATTCAAGAAGAAAAAAATAATTTTTAAAATGTATTTTTCAAGTTGTCTGCTTTTCTACAATTGTCTAATTATAATCATTAACCAAGCTCAATTTATGACACTTTTGCGTAGGAATTCAAATCATGCTTTGATCCTCCATCAGATGCTAAAAATAGTCTTTTCCTAAGTAAGCAACATGCTAAACATTTTCTTCTGACAGAAAATCTCTAACAAGTATATTCCTCTGTTCTTAAGCCTTATAGCAAACCAGATGTTCAGTTAATTAAAGCTGTTGTTTTAGTACAGAAGGGTTTATTAAAGAAATGCCTCATAAATGTGGTAGATTTTTTAAAATGAGACCATTAGCTCTCATTTGAAGAAAGTTGACTCTTAAACATTTCTAACTAAATATACTTTTCTTAAAAAGATATTTATGAAGATGTAATGTAACAAGCCTTCACTAGTAATTCATAATTATCTGATAATATGTTTTCAGTACAGAACAGTGTTACCATATATATTTAGCTATCTGTAATTATGTTCAACTTTAACTAGTAACAGCTATTTGGAGCCACAATGGACATTCCAGAAACCTCATTACAAGTAATCCTCATTTAGCAACTACCTTCTACAAGTGTTTGCAGTTATGACGATGCTGAAAAAAGTAATTTTTTGCCCATTCCTTGCATTTATGACCTCTGCAGGTCTGTAAAGCAAAGGAAGGCTGAAGTAAGATCATAAGCACAGTTGCCATTTTACTGAGCAACCATTTCAGTAATTGCCAGTCCCAATTGCTAAACAATGATATATATTATATTTTAAAAAGAAAAATTCAAGATGCCAAGGATTGAACCAGGAACTTCTATTTGCAAAGCAATTCTTTAGCTACTACGTTATTGTCCCTTTATCATATGAAAACTCTGATGATGCACCGAATGTTGTTCCACACAAAACCTATTCTAAGCTACCGATACCAGTATCGGTAGTCAATATGCCACTTTATTTCCATCTACTTGGTTAATGGGGAAATTTGCATTCAAAATGATGTGACAGATCATAGATTTATAATGATATTTTAACTATTTTTCACTAATATACAGTATTGATTATGTGTTTTTATTGCCTACTAGTTTTGTTTCTAATTGTTGTGTATGCAATATAGAATAATAAGTGAAAGGAGAAAGGAGAAAACAGCACATGAATTGTATTCATCTTGGTGGAAAACAGAATAACTGTTCATTCACTCACAGACCCAGCTAAAGAGAAGCCAAGCTTATGGTGACTGAGTTCATATATCACACAAAGGCATAGTTTGCTGAGGTGCAATTTCATTGTAAAATCATTATTGACTGGGTTTAGGTTAACACTAAGCTAAAATCTAATAAACATTGCTTAGCAGCATATGAGAAAAAGCTCTATAGTTTCATGCTTTGGCTAATACAGATTATTTCTTTTCTGCTTTCATTAAACTTCTATTTGATCGGGTACTGTGATTCGCTTCATCTATTATACTCTTCTGCTGAATCTTTCTTTATATTCTCATCCAAAAATATTCAGACCTATTTTGTATCTTCTTTGAAGTAATTTCTTCTAGATCAGTTATTTTTACCTCAGTCTTTTGAATTTACTTCATACTTCTGTGATAGTACAGAAACTAATGCAATGGTTGCAACAGGAACTTACTTACCATAAGTAAGTAGCCTTTCTTCTTGCAAAGGCATGTGCTTCCATTTTAGCCATTTTTTACAAACTTTGCACCACTCTTGTTTCTACTACCATGGTGAAAACATAAAAAAGTTTCCCCCCCCAAAATCAAAAATTCCTAACTAATATAAGGATTTTTAGGAGTCATGTCCTATAAGCAATCATTTTGAGAAAGAGGCAAGAAAGAAACCATTTTTCCTCAATGTATGCTTCTCTATTCTGAAAGGAAGTTGTTTGAAAAGGAAATTCACATTATTTAAAATGTCTGCCCTCCGCTCAATAGAAAAAATATAGTTTGTAAGGGAAACCTGTGGCTGTCATTTTCCCATTTTCTACTTGCTTAGTCTTGAAATTTCTACCAATAGAGGAAAATATTTCTAGTTCAGCACTCTGACATTCTGCAACAGTTGAAGTTTCCAAATTCTCTTTAAAGGCAGTCCCATATAGACCTCATTGTAATAGTCCAAAGATGAGATAACAAGGGACTGCTGATCCAGGAAAGGCCGCAACTGTCATACACCTCAATCTTTCATTCCTATCAACACTGATTGGGACCGGTCTTGGAGAAAGGAGCCGAACCAGCACATAATTGTGTTTCCCAGCCCAGACCCCATAGGATACCATGGTCAACAGTATCAAAGGCTGCTGAGAACTCAATGGGAACAAGGATGGTTGCACTACTCTTATTCTGCTCTCACCAGAGATCATCCACAAGTGTGACCAAGGCTGTAACTGGGCCCGAATCTTGACTGAAAGGGGTCCATATAATCTGTTTCATTCAAGAGTCTCTGAAGTTGCCAAGCAACCACTTTTCTACCACCTTCTCTAAAAAGGGAAGAAGAGAAACTGGATAAAAATTGTTCAGACCAGCGGGATCAGGTGATCAGTTTTTTGAGGAGGCAAACTAGTGACTCCTTGAAAGGCCCTCCAAAAATCCCCTCCAGCAGTAAAGAATTTATCACCGTCTGGGCCCACCTGCTAGTCAACCTCTTGGAGGCTTTCACCAACCAAGAGGGACAAAGATCTAATTGGCAGGTGGTTGCACTGACAGGACTGAGGACCCTGTCCACTTCCTCAAGTCCAACAGGATCAAATGTTTCCTTTTGAGCTTTTTCATTGTCTCTTTTGTATGGTGTGGAAAGGTTGTTTATATGTAGATTTAATCATACTTTCAACTAGAAAACTGTGAATATATTAAGCAAGCAAAATCGAAAAATGCTAGGAAATTCCTGGAGGCTTGGCACCAAAAACTCTTCATTTGAAATTTCTGTTATTAATAAACCAGATGTGGATTGATCAGGTGTCACAAAGATAACAATCTAAGTAAAACAAAGAACATGGATTATTCCAATTGTGTATGATAATGTCCTATGCAGAATACAAGAATTTTACAGAGTTCTTATTTCTTCCACATTTGCTAAAATAATACATTTTATGACGTTACCTCCCATCCTTCAATGTGAGACTGCCATTCCTCTAAAACCTCTAATTTTTCCATCTGTCTCTTGGCTTCATTTATGTTGGAACAAACAGCTTTCATTGTTTGGAGAGCTTCCATTAAGATAGAATAGTCAGTGTGCTTTTTGGGAGTGCGCTTTAACAATTCCTATTTTTAATAAAGAATAATAAAATCAATTCTTATACTCTTCTCAAAATGGAAGTCAATTATTAAAATTTTCCTTTCATGATAAAGCTATAAAACTGTGTCTATTCATTTGGAAATAAATTCTGTTAAATTTGTAGGCACTTTAAGATTGTGATATCAAACCGATCATGAGATTAAAACTATATAGTTAGCATTAGCATTATTATCCATTTTCATTAAATGCATAGTTTCCAATTCCAGTCTTTAAGATGCTGGATCATATTTCAATCCTGTTTCATTTGGATTCATATTTTCACTATTTTTATAACAGCTTTAATCAAATACCAAAATATTCAGTTCTAATATTTCATATCATCAGAAGCCATACAATGAATATGGGCATTTATGCCTACATACGATTTATATTCTTACTGCATCTGCAAATAGCCAACCAGGAACTTTATTAAAAATTATTCCAAGTGGAGGAGATCGGAAGCGGGCTACTATATAGAAGTACAATAATTCCAGAAATGGTCCATCTATACTTGTGGACAGAATTCCATTTTCCCATTCTATTCCATTTCATAGTTTTGGACAGGATTACAATTTATATACGCTTCTCCGAGTTACTTGTTTTGTGAAAAGGGCAGCTATATAAATTGGTCAAACAAACAAATACCCTGTTTCCCCCAAAATAAGACATCCCCTGATAATAAGACTAATCGGGGGTTTTGAGTGCATGGCAATAAGCCCAAGTGCTTATTTTAGGATTCAAAAAAAATATAAGACAGAGTCTTATTTTCGGGAAAACATGGTAAGTTGTACTTCCCCATATGGAACTGCCTCTTTCCCCAGACTCACAGCTCCTACTTCAGCAACAGATGTAGTTAGTGACGAAGAAAACCTTTCTTTATTACTTCTTGTGCATCACCGTGACCCATTCTAGACCTGGAGGCATTATACAGCAACATTCAACTCCATGTCACCTCACAATTGGATAACTGTAGACACTATGATTCCAACAGCATGTTTATACAAGAAAGGAGTTAAGTAGAAGTGTGGTCCCCTAAACAAGTCCCAAAACAGCTTTCAGCTATTTTTCCAGTCGAAATAAGAAAACATATGGGCACAAAGAAGTTTCTTCCTAGCAATGGCCAAGTTTTTTTTCCAAAAATCTCCGTCCAGGGATCTTTATTTCATAGGAAGGATCTCAATAGTGTTGGCATACTAGGTTCCATCTTTTGTTTCTGTGCATAATGGGTATTATTATACCCTTTAATAAACAATAATCTCATTTGTTTGTGCAAGTGAGATTTTTATTTCCAAATGACAAACAAAATTCAGAAAATAAAACAATTTCCATGTAAAATATGATATCTTCAGAAGAAGTACGTATTTTCACACTTCTTAAAACAAAAATATATACCTTCAAAAGAAGAGGATACTTGCATATTCTCTGGATTGGTGATACCAAATAACCTTCTAAAGGTACCTCTGTACTCTTTCGTCCTCCTAACAGCATGCAGTTCTAAGAAAGGAATTAAATCAAATGCATTTGTCTGTTTTAGCTATATACATCACTTAGAGATAATTTTTGAAGCAAAAATATAATTGAGTTTTGGTATTTATTTATTTAATTATTTAATTAATTAAATTTATATACCGCCCTTTTCCTTCGCAGGACTCAGGGCAGTGCACAGTCAATTAAAATACATAAATACA
>JANHFK010003456.1:5375-17023 GCA_036250565.1 Sibynophis collaris | reverse complement strand
TTCCACACCTCAGTCGGCTCTTGGTCGTCTGGATTCATGGCCCACTGCGCAGGACGCGGGCAAGCCACAACACCCATTTTCATCTCTGATCTTTCAACCATCCTGCACAGTGGTACTCCTCATCAGTCACCTTGGGTCACTAGATTCACTGGACTTGCACCTCAATACCTGTGCCGTGGCTGGCCACCCCACAATGCAAAACCCAAGTGCCTCCACTACCCTGTGTCTTGGCCCTGCTGCTCCAGCTGACCTTTGCCATCTATAAAGCAGATGCTGACTGCACCAAATCTTTTTGATGCTATATACCTGCTTCTTCAAATCTGGAAGGGAAATCTGTCACTTATTAACTTATCAAGGTCAAAGCAGAGATTTGCCAGCAGCCTGAGCCAGCCTAGAGTAACTAATTTATTTATTAAGGTCATGGAATGGAGCCTATTAGCTTCCGGTTAGTGCTTATTAGGGAGGCACCACAGAAAAAAGTCGCTGAGGAAGAGAGAACTTGTTCAAGCAATTTCTCCACTTAGCAAGAGGGAGAAAATATATACAAAAAGTATAGGTCAAACATAGGTTAACAATATAGTATGTTGTTCTCTTGAAACTATTGTGAAATAAAAGTACATATTTTTGTTAGATAATAAACTCAGAAACCAAAGATATAAGAAACTACATTAAGCTAAAGGGGACATACTTCTTCTACTACAGTATTTCCACATTCTGTTTAGGATCCATTAAAAAGGGGAACATTTCACTAAGTTGCCGTCTGTCATTGCCAGAACACATGCCTCTACTTTTTTCAATCCATCCATAGTTTTCTTTTTCTCATGTATGTATTTTTACAATTGCAGCTAGGCAAAAGAACAAGGGTTTATAAGAAAGCTGTGTGGATTGACTGTGGAATTCATGCAAGAGAATGGATCAGTCCAGCTTTTTGCCAGTGGTTTGTGAAAGAAGTAAGGATATTTTTTAAAAAACTATTGTTGTATTTTGAAATCAGAAAAGGTCCTGCCTATTATACAAAGTATGTTATCAAAGCAGAGGTGAATTGTTACGATATTTAACTAGGCTTTAGATATCTATATCTGTGATATTTCAACCTTACAGTTGGTGAAAATGTTGTTAGTACCATAATGCTGCTGAATTGAAAGAGTCTTCGCTAAATAAGAATATAATTGTGCAACCTAGATTATAGTTTCTCTATCTTAATGACAATTATTGATAAATCTCTAATTTGACAAAGTATTGTTGACAAATTCACAGAGAATAAAGATAATAGAGAGCATACAAATAATATCATTAAGAATATTGTACTGATGAAATGAGTTCCCAACTTCAGTCAAATAAATGTATACGCTTAATTTTCTTTGTCCAATTGCTTGGCCTGGATTGGACAGTGCAGACATTTGCAGCAGCATAAATCTCTCTGTTTATTAAAGACTTCATTTACTATATTTATATCCTATCTTTTTACAAAAATGAATAGATGTGATACAGGGTCTAACTACTGCAGAGAACTATTTTTGAAGTTAGGAAATTCTAGAAGGTATTATAATATAAATGAGAAACTGCAAGGTGTTCTCTTGTGAAGTATGATATAAACATGTTTTAAAGAATTAGGAGCAATTGGGATTAAGAAATATATTTTGTTTTTTTTCCTTATAATTATTTTTTATTTAGAAGAATTCCATTAATTGAGGATAGTCTGCCTATGTTTTTTCTTAAACATTTGGAAAGATAAAAGTTGTTGAGAACTAAGAAAAGCAGTGGCTTTGATATTGCATAGTTCAACATTATTGTCTACTCTCAAAGATTTCAAGAATTTTACAAAGATATAAATATATTAGACATGGAGGATATATATATATATATAGCTCAATAATATTTTCTTTGGAAAATAATTGACTATGGCTTAAAAAACATCTCAAGCACTTAAGAAAAAGTATTCTTTGAAGAAAATATAGATCTTATATAACTCATTTACCTGTTTTACTTGGATTCATTGTATTTCCATTTTATACATTGTATGGTTTGTTTTTTATTTTAATTAGTCAGTCATTTAGATCTTGTTCTTCTTTTACTTATGTGCCTAAGTTCGTGTGTAGGAAGTTGGATGTTGTTGTTCACTTTCTAGTCCTTTTCAGGTGTTTAGTTTAGTATAAAGGAAATGGAGACACACATTTCTACTGTTGACTGGTGATCCTTACTTCAAAGCAACTGTAAACAATGGAGAAGGGCTGAGCCATACATATCCCCTTGAATTTCTTGATATAGACACATTATATGCTTGTAGTATGTTAATTTATTATGCATATTCTTCAAAATAAGGGTGCAGTGCAATATTATCATCACCACAAGGAGGCATGCTAGTCATGTTTATCTATATAACTACAAATGCTTGCAGTGCCTTTGAGCAATAGCTTACTTAAATGAAATTGGAGTTTGTGCAAGATACTAATTGGATGTCTGAAATAATGAGCCCAGATACTGTAACTAATAAGTACATTAAATTACATTATCTACTATCAAGATAAGTGATTTGTTGGCTTCAAGGCAAGCACTGTTCTTTTAGTAAACTAAAAGACTAAAACTGAAAATTCTTCCTCCTTAAAAATAGTTCATTCCTGCTTTTCACTGGATGAAGAATGCTGCAGCGTTAGTTTCTCAAACTACAGAAACTACAATATTATACTATTACCATAAAATTATGGAAAGTTCAGAAAGTAACCCAAAATCACTTTTTGTGAGATGGGCAGCCATATAAATGTGATAAATAAATAAAACTCATATGAACAGAAATATAGTAGAGGAATACCTACTTTGCTGGAAGTCCATTGATTGCCAAAAGTTTCCATATCCAAGTCGAAGTGCTGGTTATTATTCTTTAGCAATGATTCTTCGTGGCTTAGATCTTCATTCTGTTTGGGACGGTCAGATGCTGTTTGTCCAGTCTGTGCTGGATAAATGGGCAGATTGAGAACCCTTCTGCATAAGAAGTAAAGGGGAAGGGAGCCGGAAACAGGCCTTCTTGGTCTCCTCATTTTGGAATAACATATCCCTTCATAGTTATAATTTTATAAAGCAGTGAAGCCTATGGTTTTCCAGCAGGCCTCAGGGTGAAGAGTGCAATGAGAAGCATGCTGGGAGAAGTAGTTTTATTTTAGTTCTCAATTGACTTGATATATTTTATTTTGTTTGAATATAACATGTTTTACTCTCAGCTATTTGGGATTTTTAGAAAAGGCAGCATAAAAATACATGTATAGCTGTTTTTTTTAAGAGTTCAAAAAACTAGATCCCTGTGAGATTGTCCAAGCAAGAAACACAACCAAGAGTACTATCTTTATTATATGCTTATGTTAACATTGTAGTGCAAGACTGAAAATATTTCTCACCTCCTTTCCTTTTACTCTCCAGAAAACTAAGGAGGGTCCCTTCTGAAATGTTTTCCACATCCTTTTTCTTCTGAGGACTAAAATACCTTTTACATGCCAGTTTTCCAGTCTGCTGTTTTCCCTCCCATCTCTCCAGGTCATTTCCAAATACCATTACACTCTTTCAGCGGTTCCTAAGTGTTACTCCTTCAATACCATTTACTTTAACCATACTTGCTGCCTTATCTCCAACTGGATGTGTGTGTTGGGAGGGGGATGGACTACTTCCTCCTTCCATCCTTGGGCACCACAATAAAGAAAAATCCAAAAATTTAATTGCTTGTATTAGAAAAACACTAAGATGGACATATGATGTTATTTACATGTCTCGTGGATATGTAAATAATGTTAAATGATAGCAAGTTATTGAATTGGGAGATGAATCTCCCAGTGTCTTCTAGAAAGGCTTATTCAATTTGTATGCAAGAGACTGCACAGTCTCCTTAAATGTGTGTATGACATTTCAAAAGCTCCCTGCTATTTGGCTCAAACCAATTCTGCTCTTGCCACAGCAACAATTCTGACTGCAAAAATTTCATGTAGCAATTTCTCTGGCTGTCTTCTTGGATGCTCAATTCCTCGTCATGGACTATACAGTAACTCATCCAACTGTCTAAATCCAGGCTGCTTCTTCCTTCTGTTTAGTTTTGAGGCTTCAGACACCCACTAAACAAGTCAGCAATTTTCTCATTGATGAAACTGCCAGCTTCTTTCTTTTCTCATTGGCCAAGCTGTTGTAGGAGAGACAGAGACTGGCAGAGCCAGGGGGAAGACTTACCGGTAAATGAGACATCATTATGGAGTCTTTCCTCTGGCTCTGCCAGTCTCTCTCCTACAGCTGCCAACCAATATTCCTTTTTCTTAATAGTAATTTTATAAAGATTTTCATAACAACAATAAAAACTAATACATGTTTTTAGAAAAGTTAGAATAATTTTTAAAAAGTAGATGGCCAAGGTTGGTGTGCTGTGGGTTCCTTCAAATAAATGTTACCTCTCAGAACCTTGGAAGTGCACCTTCTCAGTAGCAGCACCTGTGTTTGGGAACAAGTTTCTCCCTGAGATCCAGATGGTCCCTACTCTGCTGTTATTCAAAAGAGTTGTGAAGTCCTATCTCTTTAACCTGGCCTTTAGCAAGGGAAAGTGACTGGGTGTGTTTAATTTTGGTCGCTCACTGGTACCCAAAGAAGGTTAGCTAGTGTCAGAAGCTCAGTAACAATCTTTTCTGGAAATAAAAAACATAAGGACAAAGAATGTTTTCGGAAATAGGAAACTAATCAATTGATTGTTGTCTAAGCTTTTATTGACAGTTATTTTATTAGGTTAAAAGTAGACTAGGATCTCTGAAAAAAATCACATTACAAAATTTCTGAACTATACATATTGTTTCAACTATTTTTATGTACTAGGCTCTTCAGACATATCGAAATGACTCAGCCATGAGAAGAATGCTAAATCAATTGTATTTCTTTATTATGCCTATTTTTAATGTGGATGGGTATCATTTTACCTGGATCCAGGTAAGAAATATTTCAACATCAGGGTATTAATGAAAAATACTAAGAATATTAATATTAAAGAAGTGTGTTTAGGAAAAAAAAATTAAATATTTAACTTCACTCTCTGAAAAAAATTGTTACAAGCATATCATAGTGTTTTTATCTGTATATATGATGTATTTTCATATTTAAAAATCTGTGTCTAGGATCGATTTTGGAGGAAAACAAGATCAAAAAATTCAAAGTTCCACTGCCATGGAGTAGATGCTAATCGTAACTGGAAAGTAAAATGGTGTGGTAAGTCTAGAAATAATATGCATTTCTTTTCTCATTAGCCAATTATATTAACAATGTGTCTAAATAATAATAATAATAATAATAATAATAATAATAATAATAATATATAGATAAATATACAGTAAATATGTAACTGGCTCTCTCATGATAATGTTGGAATTATTTCAGGATCAAATCCCTCTTTTTACTTTTGACTATTGAGTCCCTTTTTGTCTCTTAGTTCTGGCATTGGCTTTTGCTCAGACTATTATATGACCATCCTGGCTTCCCAATAAAAATAAATATCCAAACTTTGGCCTGTTTACAAATATTTTTTATTTGTATTTTATTGCAAATTATTGAGACTTCAAAACAGCTAAAAAGTAAATATAAGAATATTAAATGCTAAAAATAGAAATAGTTAAAAATAATTTAATTTTCAGGTAGAACAATGATTAAATCTTAAAAACACGATGGACTTTTGCTGGCTTGTAAAATATAGTAATGAAAACACTAGAGAAATATGATTTTGAAAATCATTCATTATTGAGTATCCTCTCGGCAGACCTATCCATAAGCTCCAAGAAAGAGCTTAACAAACAGGTTCATGTGGAAGACGATGGATCTAGATAAACAGATGGGAAGTTCCAAATTAATAATAAATAATTTCAAAACACAGACTGAAGTAAGTCCCAAGCTCCAATTAATTACAGTTCCTAACTTGCACAAATAAGAGCATGAGACAATGACATTTTAGCACAATACAGAAACAGAAATGAGAATCCATTTCAGGAGAAATAAAGAACTCAAAACCCTGAGGTTTTTTTATTTTGTTTTGCTTTGCTTTTAAAAATGTTTAAGGCAGCATTTTTCTGGCAATTCTGTTTTCTTTCTTTTTCTGGCTAGAGTAACATAGAATACAAATACAAAATTAATACATATAATGGCAACCAAGGACAAACCAATTGACAATAAATTAACAAAATATCACAGGTTTGACAAACTTCCAAATCTCCATTTCTTTTTTATCAGGAAAGGAAAACTATATTTCTCCATTTCTTCTGTTGGTTAGAGGTGCTGTAAACAGTAAAATCTAGAGGTCAGAGTCTCCTTAATCCTGAATAGAGCCCTTTTTTGTGAATAATACATAGGGGACAGCAAATCTACATCTTTAGTTACAAGTTACTGGAGTTTCTACTGTTTTTTTAACAGTAAATGCTGCTTAGCTGAAAAAATGAGGATCAAGCTAACTTTGTAATAATAGTTACATAATATTTCCAGTTTTTAGGTAAATTGTGGAGTATTTCATTTTAATTTCTTAATATGTTCAAAAGACAGAACCTCAGTCTGGTACTATATGTGTGCCCTGTGACCATGTTTTTGTTAGGTTTAACTTTCTGGGGATCATCGTTTCTTTCCTTCCAACATATAGATGAAGGTGCTTCCCTTCATCCCTGTGATGATACATACTGTGGTCCATTCCCTGAATCTGAACCAGAAGTGAAGGCTGTTGCTCATTTTCTTCGCAAACACCAGACTCAGATGAAAGCCTATTTGTCCTTTCATGCATATGCCCAAATGCTATTGTATCCATACTCTTACAAGTATGCAGATATTCCAAATTTTAGTTGTGTGGTAAGTATAGAATTCTGCATGTTTGCATGCCAGTTATGCTTTTTGTTTTAGTGAACAGAATGTGCTTCTGAATCCCACTCCTTCTTTGCAAGTGAATAATTAGAAACCTCATAAGAATTCAAATTTATGTTGTCCTATCCAAAATAAGGTAACAAAGTTGGTGTGGAAGAGAGGAAAAACACAGCTATTTTTAGCTGAGCCAAAAATATTGAAAATTAGGTTTTTCTAATCACTGTATTAGTTACTAATTTTTCCAACAAATACATTCCATAATGATTTAAGGGATAGTCGTTTTGAAAAATCAAATTATATTTTAGGGAGGCAGGACAAGTGAATATATTTTAACAATGGCATTGACATATAATGGTTAGTTCACATATTGCTTTATGTCAATACTGTATATAGTTGGATTGATTTTGGTTGCAATAGAAGACACTTTAATCCAATTACTGTATCATGGTTGGTAAACTCTGATTTTAGCTCCAGCTTATTGTATAGTATAAGCTATTGTGGCTTACTTAAGAATAATGGCTTAACATGATATGTAAATTCAGTCACTGTAAATCTGCAGGATTACAGTGAGAGGAATAAAGTAAAGGAGAAAGAGGAATCTTATTTTGTGTAACTGCCAATATGTTATGGTCCATATGTGTGCATTATGCCTACCATTCAAATGTCCATTGGGCTGTATAAAAGATTTTCCACACAGAAGCAACTGGATCATTCTAAAACATGTAAGGAGATATCTTGCAGAAAGAAAGTGTATCTTGCAAATTTGTATTATTTCATTTGTATTATTAATAAATACACAAATACACAGTATATATTCACACAAATACACAAACATCCATAATCCTGACGGAGAAAAAGCACATATTATGAGAATTTACTCATAGCCACTATGATCCTTTGACCTCTTTTTCAATTGTGAAATTGGAAGAAGCAACGTATTTCTTAAAAGTGCTTTCAAGCCTGGAGAACTATATAGTTGGGATCTCACATAATTTGTACGGAGTAAGGAAGGAAAGGGTAAGAAAACAACATTCTTATTCCCATTTCAAGACTTTCCGTGGCTTGACACAAGACCACCTTCTCAGTGTGTAAACTGTTTTCACCTCCTTTGCAAAATCAACAGAAAATTCCCTTTCCAGAGATGGGTCTCGTCAGAACAATGTGCGAACCAATGCAATTCTTATATACCAACCTTTTTTTTAATATACAACTCTCCAGGAGCTAAACAGTACCTCACTATGCATATGTAGCCTGTAGCAGGAAAGCAAAACTCAAACATTAAAAAAAAGTCACAAGAGCTTGTTATTAAGCCTTTGGGCAAAGAAAAGAGACACAATAATAGAGAATAAATCACAAATATTGAGAACATTTGCACAAATAAGAAATCCCTAACTGACAACACACTTATACAGGCAACTCAACAAAATACAGTTTCAACTTATATACAGTATGCAGCAATCTGCATTGAACCTGCATTGAATTAAGATCATAAAGAAATTTTCTTCCTATTGCTTCCTTTGGGACCAATTTCACAAGTTCCTCAGATTTATCATATGTCGATGTTGGCCAGGAGACGAAAGCTTTTGCATGGACATTACATCTAGCAAGGAGAGGATTCTTTAATAATTTGTGAGTTGAAGACAAACAGGCTTCTATCCAGCTTACAACACAGAATTGTGCTGCCAGTCACTCTCTGAATTAATGTCTTAAATTATTTAGTTCTTGGAACTGGAGAAAGGGATATACAACTCTCAGTATACATGTTATCTAGTGCAGACATATTCTTTTATTTCAGTTTTTAGTTGTTTGGAAGTTTTCATTCATTTGCTACTGTCATGTAATATAAAGTTACCCTGATCTATTTCACACAGTGTATTTAATGAACTTTAATGTGTCCATATCAATGCAGTCATTGTGACTGTAAGCCAATTCAGTAAACTATGGTTAAAATAAAACCATTGCTTAGCCCAATATGTGAAGTCATTCTGTGTACTGCAATTAAAAAAAAGGATTGTATTAGACCTTGTTGCCAATTTGTATATGCAGTGTCATCCGAGATAAGAGTTTGGCAAAGAATCAATAGCAAAGATATTTCTGAAGCCCTGTAATATTAAATAGTTATTCTCTTTGTTAAATATAGCACAAAAATCTGTTTCCTCAAAATAAAAACTTAGGTAGTCAAAATTGAAAAACAAGTTTTTTTTTTGTTTTTGCTATACAGTATTAGTATCAAAATATGAAGCCCAAAGCTGCATAGCTCTCAAATCCCCTTTATAAAGACCTGGGATTCAGAACGACTGCTGAGCTCTTTTCAGCTCAGCTCATCAATCAGTAACATATGCATATAACTACTGAAGGAATGTGTCCAAATTAAAACTGAATTTTGCATTTAGGTCAGTAATTTTTAGTGCACTTCTCATCCCACAGATGTGGAACTGCAGGCAAATCTCCATTTACAAGCCTAGAATGTATCTCTTCTTGAGAACAAAACTATTTCCCTGCAGCATAGTCACGGTTAGTAAAAAAAAAAGTGATATTTCACTTCCCATTATATCTATATTTTAGTCCCCCTAATTTTTTATATAGCTACATCAGTATATTGTACTTTATAAAGTTTAAGAACCCATATCTTTGACCTGAGTTTATAATTTAGTAAAAAGGAAATAGAGGAAGGAGAAATCAGAGATGAGAAACAGGGTAGCAATATATAGTTGCTATAGTTACAGGTTATTGCTGCAATTTTTCATTCATTGATCTTTGTGTATATGAACTGAATTCAATGAAAAAAATTTCAGAGCAGGTGTGAGAGACTGCATTTTAAGATATAGTTGAACAGACTGGGAAATCTTTTTGAGTTAAGAGACTTATTTGCCAATTGGAATAATTAGGGATTGAACAAATGTGTTGTGATTATACACTGGTGCATAGATTGATTTCACATATTTCACTAAGAAATTGTATAGTATTTGATTTTTCTTAATATGGCATATACAAATAGTCCTCAGGTTTGCAAACCATGCCATATGGGTTATTTGTGTAGCAACTGAGCCAATGAAACTTACCCAACAGAAAATTGTAACCAAGTGTGTATTTACCCTAATTATGTGTATTCACCCAATTATATCTTGTATCCATTTGTTTGCTGTCACGTTGTTTTATGAACAGTAGAAAAAGATTTTTTAACATTAGGACTACCCAGTGATTCAATTGTAGGAAATAGAATTTCGCTTCTAAAAACAGTAACAAAAGAACAATCTTAATAATTACTTCATAACAGTAATTACAGCGTAACAGTGCTACATACTGAGTGATTTAGGAGGAAAAGTTATACAAAATAATCATGAATAGAAAATGTTAAGATTTATATTTTATACGCTTTTGTCAGCATATTTCAAAACTATGAGCCTTCACATGACAATGTATAAATATTAAATGGAGTATAATATGCACATAGTTACTATTCTTAAAACAAATTCCCTCTAAAATGAACAGAATTAAGAACCTTTTTCATATTCAAATAAGTGTTCAAAGCTTATAAAATAAATATTATGAAACATTAATGATATTAGTTCTTCCTAATTAATTTAAGCATATGATGCAACATTTTTTCATTTTTAAAGTGAAGCAAATGTAAGCATCCTCTCAGATCAATATTAAGAAGTATAAGACTGTTTAATGGTACAACCAGTTACAAAGTAAATCACAATTTTGCACTTGTACGGTCTTTGCATATTTCTAGCATTTTTTTTAAATATAAAAGCCAGCGTATGTATTTTTACAACATTAATTCTTTTAAGTAACATGTATTGCATAATTACCATTTTGAATTGTCTAGCAGCTTATAATTTTAACTATTTCACATGCTGCCTAGAGTAACTTTCCTTGAGATGGGCTGTTACATAAATTTGATACATAAATACAATAAAATTTAAAAGAGCAAATTTTGTAACATATTTCTCTGCAAATCCTTTGCTTTTAAACCATTCTATTTTCTCATTTTTAAGTATAGTCCATTGTAAAAACATTAAATTCTAGTAAAATAATGTACATACACATAATCAAAACTGACATATAAAAGCTAGTTTAGACAACTGAGAAATAAACAGTCTGAAAAATATAATAACAAAGGACAGGTAGCAAGCATCTCTATAGTCTAAACAGGAACTTCAAACCAAATGCACTGCATTTACAGGAGAAAAAAGATGTAAACATTTGTGTCTACAAACAAGGTTTGTATTTGATATATAGCAGTCACTGGATTTCTTTCATAAGTTCTTCATTGTTTGTTTGCAATAAACCTGCGTATTAAAAGACCTGCATCCTGGAATACCATATGTTTGTTTGTATCCCACCTTTATTATTTTTACAAATAAATCAATGCGGCAAATACATCTAATACTCTTTCCTCGTCCTATTTTCCCCACATCAACAATCCTGTGAGTTGGGTTAGGTTGAGAGTGACTGTCCAAGGTCACCTACTGCTAGGTGGCTTTCATGATTAAGGTGGGATTTGAACTCACAGTCTCCCAGTTTTTAGCCTGGTGCTTTAACCACTAAACCAAACTGGCTTTCATATTGTTTCCAGTTTGGCACAAAAAGCTAGCTGAAGAGTTCCCATACATAACTTTATCTATATACTGTATGTATATATTCATGGCACCACAGAAAACAACAGAGGACCTGTTTTTCAGGCTTATTGATTGATTGATTGATTGATTGATTGATTGATTGATTGATTGATTGCTGAGGTATATACAGTATTCTGAAAACAAATTATTGCATGAGATAACATGAGATAA
>JANHFK010003455.1:128186-146300 GCA_036250565.1 Sibynophis collaris | reverse complement strand
AGAAAGAGAAAGATGAGAGAGGGGGAGGAAGGGAGAGAGGTGGGAGAGAGAGAGATGATATGGAGGGTTGGGAAGGGAGAAAGAGATGGAAGAGAGCAAGCAAGAAAGAAAAAGATGAGAGGGAGGGAAATAGAAAAAGAGGAAGAGAGAGATGGGAGAAGGTGAGGGGGGGAGAGAGAAAAAGAGAGAGAGTTGACCACGCCCATCCAGGTTTTGTGGCTCCCAGTGTTTTGTTTCTATGGGAAACTGGTTCAAATGGCTCTTTGAGTATTTAAGTTTGCAGACCACTAGATGATTAGTACATAGAGAGGTGCTTGATGAAGAGCAAGCCTCTTCCAGCTCTATGATTCTATGAAATTCTAGCTCAAATCTTGATCTACACTGTGTAGATCTTCAGTGAAAGATGCACGATCCAATTTGCTAATATAAAACCTTCAAGACTAGGTGGTAAAAGAAATTTTGCATAAGAGTGTATCGACAGCTTTAATGATAACAGAGTCCTATAGGCTCTGCTCATCCTTATAGTGACCTCTTTCACAGCAATACAAATATTAAGATTCATTTAGACTGAGACAGAATGAAAATGGTATAAAAAGCAAACAAACAAAAGCATTTTCCCTAGTGGTACAACATGGAGTACTCTGGCACAACTCTGGCACAACCAGCCTCAAACATGTTCCAAGTACCACAAGTGTGTACAGACTGAAGCAGAAATTTGCAACATATTATTTCACACTTGCTATTATCTTACTAATAGCAGTGAGAAATAACAATCTGCAAATTTCTGCTACAGCCTGTAAGGAAAGTGAGCATAACCTTGAGGAATAGGAAGAAGAAGAACAACCAAGACAACTATCACATGAGAGAAATTGGATGCAATTTGAGAAAACACCTCATATTTGATTCCCCTTGGTTTTCTTGAATGTAAAAGTAGGGTATGGGATGAGCTTGAGAAAAAAATGTACTAGTAATTCTGTAACATACTAGGCCAGCTTTCCCCAGTTTGGTGCAATTTCAAGTGTGTTGAGACTTTAGTTTCAACCAACATAACTGGCCATGATGGCCATTAGTGCTGAAAATTGAAGTTGTAACGCCCCATTATGGGGCCAACTACACCGTGAATTGCATTGTGACAGTAGGTATAAATAACTTGTTCCTTAAAAACTGTAAATATTTTTTTAGTATATTTGCCTTCTTTTTCTAGTAGACACTGTCTTTGAAAACCAAGATATAATCAATAGCCCAACAATGGAATTTGTTTCCACAGAAGAGAAGTTTATAAAATCTTTTTCATCAAATGTTGTAACCTTGCAAGGAGGCCAAGTTTGACGTCAGCGCTCACTAGGAAGCCTTCTGTGAAACAAACCCCTTTATCGTCTTCTAGAAAACTGAAAAGTTTAAAGATAACGATTTGAAAAATGTTGTGTGAAGCAACTTGACATTCAGCAAAGGCTCCCCATTTACATCTGAAGGAGTTTGTTTTCCTTCAGAAAGAAGTGCAAAGAACAGATTTTTACCTTACATAAAAATAAACTAGAATGAAATATAAGTGAGAATGTATGCTTTTTTTATTTTTTTTCGCCCTCTTATGCATTAGTCAAGTCTTTAAACTACCAGTCTCAGGAGTTTAAAATTATCATATTCCTGCCATAAATATATCACTTGTCCATTTTGTTTCTTAGTGCTTGTCACTCTGAGGCTGTTCATTAAAGTCTTCCCGCAATAGTCAAGAAATGTATGTGTGTGCAAAATAAAGGGGAAATAAATTGCATTCAGAATACTTTTGTAGTACAGAATCATATTGTGTCTAGCTACCCACAAATTAATTCCTCATAATTGGCAAAGATTTGTGAGCTTATAGGTAACAGGGCAATTGTTACTTTGCACTTTTAAGTTTTTTTCATATAGTTAACTATATTAAAAAAATAACAAGCAAGTCTCTCAAAGATGATCCTCAATCTTGAGTCACATATTGGCACAATTCAAATAACCGATAAACATTAGGTGGAATAATTAATTAAAATTGTTGGTATTTTAAATTTAAGTTTATGTGATATCTTAACACCGTCTTGCTTACATATCAAAAGAAATGGTTCACTAATAGTTAAAATATTAATTATAATTGAGGACTTAATTCCCTAAAGGTATTACTATCAAACCTCTTCCCTTTTTCCATCTCAATTTCGTGCCTCCTGCTTCAGTAAAATCTTGATTCCTGTTTTTCTCATAACAGTTATTATCTACCAATTTATATTTCATCAATTAAAAATATATTTAATACTTGAATCTTCAATTATAACTATAAATGTATTACGTTTTCATTTCTGATTCCTTAAGATCTACAAGCCTAGAAAATAAATTTCTGAATATGTTCAGCATGTAATTTTTAAAAAATGATACATATTCAAAGCATTTCCCGTTCACTTAAAAATTTACTTAAGAATTGCAGTGCAGTTTTGTTGTTGTCATGCATAGATATTACACCAGGACATATTGCCTAGGAGTTTGCTATCATGGGGGGGGAGGGGGGAATCATGACTTCATTGAGTGAATTATACAAATTTGCAAAATAAGATCATGACATGCATACCTTTTCTTGACTTCTGTTGACTCCAGTTGGATGACTACATTGTATCCAAAACATCTGGAGGATTAAATACTTTCTTTTGTGCACTGGTTCAACATCAGATCCCAATGAACTCAGAGGTTTTTATTAGGTTATTAATAGTGATAGAGAGACAGTGTATCTTCTATTATTTATTCAATAAATATCATATTGAAATGACAGAATATAAATGAGCTATAGCTAGAGGAAGCTATTCTACAACCCCTTACTAAATGCTGGGAAGAGATAGTCTTCCGCTTATCTATGAATAACTTTTTTGTGGTTGTTTCTTGTTCTATTTTTTTTAACAGGACCTCCTTTCCTATTATTGGAAAGAAAAGAAGAGAAATTCACAAAAATGTCAATCTAGTTTAATGAACAGACTCCCCGACAGGTTCAAATTCCTACTCAGCCATGTAACTTTCCAGTGACTTTTGGCCAACTATACCCTACAGATAACATTTTTGTAATGAAGAAAACATAGAATAAGGCAATATGATCTGCTTCGTATTTAAAGTGAGATACAACTGCAATTAAAGTGGGAGGTGCAATTCATTTTACTGCCTGTTTTCCAGAACTAATTTCTGTTCCACCAAATGTATATGATTATTCTTAATAAAATACCCAGACATAAATTCTCTGAAGAATCAGAACTGAACTGATTGGGAGCAAAACAATTTTTAAATTACTTTCTCATAATTCTTGAGTCATCTTTTTAATCGGTTTCTTTTCACAGAAAAAAAAAAAGCCCTGTTTGTTCCTAGCAGTGTGGGCCTCTCTTTCAATGTCATTTTTCTTTTTCCTGAAGCATTTTCTGGACCAATTACGACTCTAGCTGGAGGTCACATTCCAAAATGTTCTGCAAAGGAAACTCAACCTCACAAAAGGGTTTTATGTATTTATGAACACAGAGACCACAACTACCTTGCATCTTTCCCCAAATCAGATTTATTTCAGGAGAAAGATACAAACCAGACTTTGTTCTTGCTAGTTTTATTCCAACAACGATCTGTTGGATATAAAACACTCCCAATAAGGTTGTTATTCTTTTATGTTTCTACAAATTAGATCTGAAGATTCTAAGTTTGCTTCCATCTGTATTGAGATCTCTTGTACTACTCAAACCTATAGAATTATATGCATTGGCGCATGGGGAGGGGAAGATTTCTTAAAATGTAGATAATTTCTAACCTAGATGTCTGCTTCATGGTCTCAAATTGAGAAGGTTTCTTTTTGAGGGGGAAGGGTGTTGTGTTCAGTAAAAGACTTCTTTGTTTGAAGGAACTGTAACAAATCCGAGAATAAGTAATTTTCTCAAAAGGTGAATAAGGTTTCAGCAAGCTCAGAACTCATTTACAAAGGGGCTGCTAATGAAATCGTAAAGAAAAATTTTTTGGCTTGCAAACAAAAATAAGACAAATGACCAAATAATTATCACTTTCTGTGAGTTATTTTGCTATATGTGCTAATTACAGGGTATGAGAGGGATTCAAGTATCTCTTAATATATCTTCTCATTCACTGCTGAGGTGTGAAGACAGAAAGGACTGCAAGTAATTCCTTTTATGACTGAAAGAAACTAATCAGAGTAGCCAGCATTTAATATCTGAAGCTAGATGATCCTATTTGCACCACTTTGAAGGACAAATACATTATTATCAATGAAGTTAATGAAAGGGAAGATGGGATCTCAAGCAGATGTATTTATTTATCTCAGATACAATATAATCTCATCAGAGAAAGAACTGATAGAGGGAAAAAAACTCACTGGGATATGACTTGAATAGATAGATGTTCTGTTAGAATTAACATAGTTATTGAAATAGGACAAAATCAGGGTTTAGTTCATAATCATTAAATGAGATTATATGTTAGATGCATGGACAGTGGGGTATATAATGGCTTCCAAACAAAGATCACTTTTCTGCTGTTTAAAAATTAAAAATAATAAAAAATAAGAAGGAGATTTGTCTTTCAAGCCAAGCACACTTGCAAAGTGCAAAGTGCTACAAACTGGTATATTCTTTTAGACAGCAGCTTCATCTCTTAAACAGTCAAATAATTAAACAGTGTGCCAAATGTGCTCCTAATTGTAGTAATGAATACTTGAAAATCTGTTTTGGTTGTTGTTTTTTTTTGTATAACTGGAGATCAGAAGCTAAATATGCACATTTTATGTTTTAAGTATCTGTAGAATAAAATGTACCCTGTAATGATTTTTTAAAAAATCAATACTCAAAAAAAGCCCCCGGACTCCAAAAACTGGTCCCCAGCTAGCTTCCTGTAGTTGCCAACAGGACATCACTATCATGCCATCTAAATTTGTGGAGCTACTTCTGAAAGAGGCTTTTGCAACAGCTTCAGTCCGTTCCAAATGATGCGGTTGGTCTTTTTTAGCTGTTTACCTCTTAGAACAGGGGTGTCAAACTCAATTTCATTGAGGGCTGCATCAGGGTTTGACCTGTTTGACATTGGGCAGGGGTATGGCCAGAGTGGGGTGGCCAATTCAACATCACTCATGTTGGGGGCGCCTATGGAGGCTTGAGTTCCATTTTTGCTGGTCCTTCACTGTTTCCAGGGTGGTTCCAGGGGCCGGATCTAAGCTCCTCACAGGCCATATCTGGCCCACGGGCCTTGAGTTTGACACTCCTGTCTTAGAACATCCCTCCGTACACTCTGATTTCTGCATTCTGTATCCACTAAGCTTAGTCTTATGTATAAAATTGATGCTTTTCAAAGAAATATGCCAGTGTGATCTTGCTCAACATGTAGATCTGTGCAAGTTGAGATCATCCACTCTGAATGTTCACCCTACTGATCTCTTGTCATCCCCTACTTTTGGCTTATAGGCCTTTCTTTTGTTTGCTTCCTTCTATTCTCTTTTGATTTGGACTCCTTCTTTAACCAAAAGAACTTTTTATTTTGTTCTCTTCCACTTCAAAACCTAATTTAACCCCTTGTCTGGCCTTTTAATTTCAATCAAAAATTATTTGTTACCAAATTGTACTACCATCTTGATTTACAGGTAGTCCTTGACTTATAACTAGTTACTTAACAACTGTTAAAAGTTATAATGGACCTTCAAAAAGCTACTTACAATACATCCTTATAAATCTGAACACAACCCTGTGCTCATGTAATCACAGGCAACCAGCCTACATTTATGACCAATTGTAGCATCTTGCAGTCATATCAGCATGATTTGTGATATGTTTTTACTGGTTTCCAACCAAAGCACCCATTCAGAAAATAGATTCATTTAAGAACCACATGATTTTCTTAACAGCCCTGGTGACTTGCTTTATATCATTACAATGGTCATAAAAATGAGTCTGATCATATGGTGCATCAATTTATGACCACAATGACTTATGACCAAAATTCCAGGCTGTATTGAGGTTATAATTTAAGGACTACCTGTATTCTGTTTGCAACCCTTTAAGAGCTATCACTCTCTGATCTTGTCCCAGATCTATCAGGATCTATCTCACTTGAGAAATACAATTTATATAATTTGTCATTCATTTGGATTTCCCAGAGGAATTATATTTGATTGACATGATAAGAGGTACCAGATTGTGGTGGTGAAAGTGAGCTTCTAGCTAATAATAGAATAGAATAGAATTCTTTATTGGCCAAGTGTGATTGGACACACAAGGAATTTGTCCTGGTGCATATTGCTCTTAGTGTACATAAAAGAAAAAATACATTTGTCAAGAATAATAAGGTACAACACTTAATGATAGTCATAGGGTTCAAATAAGCAATCAAATCATATGAGGAAACAGTCGGTATAAATCGTAAGAATACCAGCAACAAGGTTACAGTCATACAGTCATAAATGGGGGGAGATGGGTGATGGGAATGATGAGAAGATTACTGGTAGTGCAGACTTAGTAAATAGTTTGACAGTGTTGAGGAAAATATTAGTTTAGCAGAGTGATGGCATTCAGGAAAAAACTTTCAAACATAAAGCAGCATTAACAAGCAATTTACTATTTGAAAAATTGGCATCAGATGCAATGATGCCCATTGGTTATTATGATCATTTCTTGAGTACCTTCCCAAGACAGAAGAGACAACCAAGAAACAAATCTTGACCTTGCAGCAACAGACGCCACACTTCCTGCCCAGAGGTCAGCAGGTGCTAACTTACCAGAAGCCTCCTCCACTGAGTACTAAAGATAACCATATTGTACAGCTTGAAAGTCAAAACCTGGTAAAGTGAAAGACTGCTTAGCTATGCAAAACTGCTTCGAGATAACCTGCTGAAGAAAACCAGCCCTGACCAACAGTACTTAACTAAGGTCGTTTAGGAAACAACCTGCGCATGACAAAAATTTTGGAATAATGCCAATCTGTGACAGCTTCTAGAATTCCTAGCTAACTCTGGCAATTGACTTTGACTTGTATCCTAACTTCTTAATCAGTTTTCTTTAGATGTTATTTCCCAGTGAGTTATCTTTTGGGTTCTAAATTGGACTGGATTTGTGGTCATAAGGTTATCTTAATGGATTATAATGATAATAATCCAGTTAAAGTGCTGCTGTTTGAAAGAATAAGAGAATATCAGAGTTGAAAGGGACATTAGAGGTCTTCTAGTCCAAACTCCTCCTCAAGTAGGACACCCTACTGTATATCCGTGATGGCGAACCTATGGCACGCGTGCCAGAGGTGGCACGCAGTGCCCTCTCTGTGGGCATGAGCCATTGCCCCAGTTCAGCTCCGTCGTGTATGCACACGTGCCTCCCGCTGGCCAGCTGGTCTTTGGGTATCTGCCTTGTATGGGGGGGCGGGGCGTGTGCATGAAGGCCGTGTGCACATACATATAGCAGGGCGCATACAGGGAGTCACGTGCAGAGGTGGGGGCATGGAAGCACATGCACATGCATGGGGGTGGGGCACCTGTGCAGAGGCCACACATGCATTGCATTTGGGGAGTTTGAGGCATGCATGTGCATTCACACACACACGTGCATGCTTTGGACACTTGGTCTGGAAAAGGTTAGCCATGTCTGCCCTATATCACTTCAAAAGAACACTCATGCTTGAGAACTAAGATATTTGTGAACTAATGTGTCGTTCCTGCTCACGAATATCCCCCTACACATGAAATTTATGCAGAGATGATTCACAGAGCATGCTAAAATATACACAGAGCAAGGATTAGTCTAGCATGCGTTATCCCATTTCTCTTTTAAATGTTTAATTGTAACACATGAAGAATTCAAAACTACTATGCAATCTCATAGGAAAGAGACCTTTTTTTAAAAAAGTTAAATGCTTCCCTCCTACTGTGCACAATGTAGAGGGGGAAAATGCCATATTTGGGCATGAGATGGAGCCATGAGGAAGAGCAGAAAGTGTTTGGATTTAGGGCATACTCAACGTTGCATTCCCTGCTGATTATACATGCTCCTTTTTGGGACTTTTTTTTTGTCAGATTTTTAAAACATCAGTTTTGGATGACAACAGGAAAATGACATAATAAATTGGATTTCCGATCCAGCCACTCCTAAATTTTGGTAATTTCCATTTGATGCATCTTATTGGTTAGACCACTGAATCCAACAACTACCTTATATGCAGGAACACAAATCAAAGCATCCATGACAGGTGGCCAACTATCTTCCTTTGAATGTATCTGGTGAAGGGAACTCCACTTTATCTCTGCATAATTGCTTCCATTGTCAGAGTCCACTTAAAGTTAGGATATGTTTTTCCTAACATTTGGCTGGGATCTGTCCTCCTGTAATACTGGATACAATACTTGAGCTGCCAGAAGTATGCATGGCTAATTATAGAACAAGCTGACGAGTTACATGATATATCTGGAACAAAAGCAGGAGAGACTATGGATTTAGCTATGCAAGAGTAGAGCCAGGACTAACAATTCCTGCCTGCCTCTCATGCTGTCCAGCTATGCTTCCTAAATATCTAAGCTACAGAAAGGCCAGTGACTGGGGAGAGGGGTTATCAGTGACTAGAAAAGCTGGATTCCCACATATACTGGGCACTAGAATCAAAACTATCTCATGTTTAGAACTTGATTTGAATCAAGAAAAGACTCAAAAGACAGTCTTTGTTGAAAAGACGGTCTGCCATTGTGAGAGAACATTCCTTTTGTTATCATACTTCCAAACCATACAAATTTTGCTGTAATACAATTTTTTACAAACTATACAAATTTTGCTGTAAATCCAGCTACTTGCACTGCACAATTTTTTAAAAAAAATACATTCACTGCCCTGTTGCCAATCATGCCGGTTTAGTAAATGAAAGTAGAAAAATCACCTAACAGACTTCTAGTGCTTCCTTTCACCTTAATGAATAAACATTTGTAAATCAATGCAAGCTTGTGTGGGTGGAGCTCATTTTCTAGACATGTGATTCTTGATGAAAAACATCTGATTTATGATGGCACATGTGTGAGAATGCTTTTAGAAAGCTCCCATTTTTGTGTGGAAATTAAATATAGGCAATGGGAAAACACTTTTGGTATATACAATTTTGGTTGCAGAGTTAACATCTGGAATAGATTCTGTTTCTGTAAACTACACATGCCTTTCCTTCTACCACATTCCTCAAACAGCAGGCAGTAGAGATGCTTTTTCCTAGTTTACTCCCATTTTAGACAGAATTTGCCTGCTATATACTAATAATGTGTTGCTGGGCATGATGTAACTAATATCTCCCTAGAAAATCTGCAATCTCTCTGACAAAGAATCAGGAAGTTAATTTTAAGTCTTCCTTAGATCAAAGTATAGGTAGACAGATTTTGGGTTGATGTGATCTAATTTATTTTTCCACTAGCATGATGGCAAGATCGAGGGATATACAAGAAAAGAAAGACTAATATTCAATATTTTAAGAAGGATGTTGACAAAATAGAGGAAGGGGCTTGCAAGGGAAAAATGCTGTGGGAGAGTTTGATATATTTAACCTGGAAAGAAGAAGACCATGACATTGTCTTCACATTTCTGAAGGGGCAGAACCTTTAAAAATATTTCAGAAGACAGGACACGAAACAATTCTGGTTGGTCATAATGAATACAAGGTAACAGATTTTGGTTGGTCATAATGAAAAAAATTCCCAATGGTAAAGGATATTCAGAATGGTAAAATTGCTTCAGGTGATAGTTGATGGAGAGGTTGGATGGCAATCTGTCAATGATACTATAGTACCTGTACTGAGCAGGAAGTTGAAAGTGAGAATCTCCAAGATCCTGTCCAACTCTTAGACTTTTATGGTTCTACTGGAATAATGTTTGAAAGAACTATGAGTTAATACTGGAGGCAAAGATGATGACTATTTATCAATGCAGTCACAAGCAGCTTAACCTGATTCAATGATATCTAATTACCTCAATGAGATCTACCAGTTGACTATAAAATGATGACTGAAGAAACTGAGAATAAACCTCAATTTAAGATATCTATGATTAGTCCATAAATGTATTTCCTGAATTTATACTGAATTTAGGATACACCTATATATTACCATGTACAAGTCAGCTTTTGTTCTGTCTCATCTCAAAGTTTTCCTAATTTTATCATCTTAATTTAGAAGGACAAAGAAGTATTTTAATCTCACTATTAGTACAGTAAATCTATGGGAACTAAAATAATTGCCAATAAAATTAAGAGAATTATCAATAGTTTCAAGTATAAATTGCATCTATCTTTGAAATGAGTACATAAAACTGGATTCTTTTCTCTAAATAGCCTTTGGAACAGAATTATAGTAGCCATAATTCGCTTTACAAAAATGTTCCAGATTCTCCATAAATGTACAATATACAAAGTAAAAGAATTACCTGCCAAGGGTGTGATTTGATGACAGCAGCATCTGCTTGGAAGCTAAGCAGCATGAGATGTGGTTGGTGGTTGGACAGGAGACCAAGATAGCTTGAGATTAGACTAGAAAATCAGAACACATTGTGGATGAATATTATTGCCAAGAAAACGGCACGGTTGAGTTCAGATGCTTAGCAGGAGTAAAACCTAATTTGAGAAAGTATTTACCTTTCTTATCTCAAAATAAAATTCACTTATAAATATACCGGTAACCAAGAAAGGAAAGCAAGTTCTAAAAACTGAAGAGCAAAATGAGGGAAGGAAAAAAAGTCTCAAGTGCCAGCAAACAGAAACTTTAACTAGCGTCAATTATTAAAAATATATGTGATAGATTTTTCAAAGTCAAAGGTAGAGTGGTTGAAACCTATTGCTCTGAAATCATTAGCTATAAATATCACCTATGCTGTTATGTCTACTTTTGCAAACATGAAAGCTATTAAAATACATTTGCAAAGAGGAAGATAAAAGAAAATGAACCATAAAAAGAAGCCGACAGAACATTTCATTATTTCCTATTGCAAATATTGCAGCGTGGGTCAGTTTTTGAATTAGGATCTGATCCTCGGCCGAAGAAAAATAGGGTGGAGAAAGTTTTGAAAATGTTTATTACAAAGAACAAAACAAGAAAGTAAAAGCCAGGAGTAAGCTTCCTGAAACATGAGTAATTTGTAAGAAATGCAGTAAATGTCTTCAAGAGATATAATCTGGCTGACCATCAACACCACAAAATTAAGGCATTATTGCTGAGGAACTGGCTGAACTAAAAGGCATGCCTCTGAAAACAAACTACCCTTTCCTGAAGGAATCCGACTGAATACACAACAAAAGATTTAAGGCTAGGGATGAGCTACAGGCTTCAGCAAAACTCATAAAATTTCCATGTGGCAATATGGAAATTAGAAATTTTTGGAAAGAAGACTGTATAAATTCTAGGGGGATCAAATGGCAGGAAAGCAACTAAGTGGGCAGTTCTGCACCTGCATTCAAGGTGTCTAGGCATAAATAACCATTGAGAAGTGTAGACTTTTATACTGTAGCTTTATGGTCTAGGGCCCCAAAAGTATCAGGTAACCTGAATATACTTAATGTATCAGCTATTTCACTGTGGCATGCTCACCCATGTGCATGCATTGGAAGCATTATGCAGATCTATGGTGAATGCATACATACATAATTTAAAAAACAAAAGCATTGCCCCTAATGTAGGTCAGTCAGGAAGACCTACCAAATAGACACAGGCATATGTCTCCTTGGCTGTGTAGTGTAGCAGAGACAGTACATCAACAATATAGATGTCAGGAATACAGAACATAAGGTACAGACATCAGCAGCACTATGTGGTGCTGAACAGCAATATTGTGTCTCTGTGTTGAAAATACTTCTGGAAGCCTTTTGACTTGGAGAATGAGGATGAGTATTGACATGTTTATAATGTCACCTATTATAAGCCTCCTAGATATTACACCAGATTGCATCTATTCAGGGATCAACTCATTGATCCAAGAATTTCCCTCATAAGAATTACGCTTCTTAATAACCTGTAACTTACCAAGATAAATAGAATAATGAGGGCCATAAGGTACGTTACTCACTATTTGCTTTCTGGATTTTGTAAAAAAAAAAAAACAAGCTAGCAAGCACATAATAGTTCATAATGAATGATAAACTGGAAGTTGGAGAGGCCAAGTCCTCCCAAAATTGTGGCCTAATAATACGTTATTTACTTTTATTAATTAATTAAACAGGTAATAAACCATCAAATATCCTTGACCAAAAGAGAATACATAAAACCCCTCATTTTATGATTTGAAAAACCAAGTCTCTCCCTACAACTCCTTCCCAAAACATATATCAAGAAAGACTTCAAGGGAGAGTTGATTGGAAAAAAGTACCTTCCTATATTACTAAGGGTGAAAATACACAATCACATAATATAAGTTGTTCAATAACTATTGTACATTTAGGTAGGCATGTAATCTCTTGAATATCAGTGGTTGTACATGGGTTATTGATTAGATCAAAAGTGATTTTGTCAGAGCCTTTCAAACCTGGAATACATATTGCTCACTTCTTCAAGAGGAAGTGACATGCTGAAAAATGAAATGTGCACATTTTCCCTTCAATACTACTTTAATAAGCACCCATAATTCCACTTTGGTAATCACGTCTTCATATGTTCTGACCCACATCAACTATCTATGAGGTTTGAATGCAAATTGAATTTTTTAAAATAACCTGCTTTCACCTGGGTTGAGATATCTTTATATGTCACAAATGTGTATTGCACTTATAAATTGCATGACCAGAAGATTAATAATCTAAATGAATTTTTTAAATGCACACATATTGCATATAAAAACCTTAGTATATTGTTATGTATTAATATAGTTTATCGCGGAGAATCCTATATTTAGAAGAGATAGTAGGTGATAGACATTTGCTGCTGAAATAGGATTTGTGATTGGTATATGATACTTATAGAAGATTTAACATAATGTGTTGGAGAGCAGCAAAATTTGGTGCATGGCATCCTGTTCCCAATTTACTTCCACTATGAAACCTTGTAAAAGCTCCATTTTATCATGAATATCAGAAAATCCATAACAAACAATAGTAGTTGTAAATATGAACTTCAAAGTAATGACAAAATATTTTCTTGCACAATGTGATCAATGTAATGTGCACTTCAAATTTAATAAAATGCTTCCATTTCTTGACAGAAGATCATTTATGAATTCTATCTTTATCTCCAATTGACATAATAGGTTAGTTTATGCATTTCTTTATATGCATCCTTACATTGTATTTAACCATTCAGAAATTCCATGTGTCGTCTTACAATTTTTTTTCCTACCATCAGTATAATGATAATCAAATTGTATTGCTCTAAAGATTTAAATAACCTATAATTATTAGTCAATGTCTCACAAAATATCTATCTTTAGTTTAATAGTTGCCACTGAACCAAAGCCACACAAAAAAAGCTTGGAACAAGTGATCCCTCTAAGCATTACTGTATGAGAGAATGAAAGATTTGCATGTTCCTTTTCCTTTAGACCTTCCTTTGCTGACAGAGAAAATCTGTACATATAGGATAAACATGTTTGGCTAAACACTGTTGCATTCTTGTATCTATCAGGATTCATGTTCTAAGGAAAATCATAGCCACATTCATTTTTATATTTTTTAATGTCTAAAAGTTTTGATGTTTCTGATTCTAAATTAAACTTTGGATCTTAATCAAGCATTTGTGATTAGCAGATTCATATCATCCTAATTTCCGGTTTGATTCACATATTGTTTTTTTTTCTTTTTTGCATTGTTCCTGAGCCACTATATGCTTAACTATAATGTGATAAAATGCCAAAATTGACTGGATCACACAGCATGTTAATCTAAACCATATTTATGCTTAGCACAATATGTGAATGCAGTCACAGTGTGACCCTCCAATATGCTCCTACTTCAAGTACCTTACAACCGGACACAAAATCAGTTTAATTAAATGTAGGGAATTACTTCTGATGCTACTTCACTTGTGCCACGAGCATACAAACTTTATAGTAGGAATGGGAACAGAATCAGTTCTGCTGTCTGGACAAACTTCACAATCTTAATTCTTTGAAATAAGGGAGCAAGTGGTTAATAAATAGAACTTTCATACATGTAAGAGTATGAGCCTGAGGGATAACTCTTGAGTAAAAAGATTTAACTTCAAGATGAAGAACTACATGGATTGCAGGCTGGACAACATGAAAAAGAAGTTGATGGAAATTTGATTCTCCTTCTAGTATGAAATCAGTCCAGCAATCTAACATTTTGTACATAGACATGGCAGCCTTCTTTTGTCCACAGTTCATGTAGTATGTCAGGATAGTTTGAGCTAGGCAGAGCTAGTCTTGGTTTTCAGAAAATTCTCAAATGTGTGAGTAAAGAAATAAAAGTGAATAATTTTCCTGACTTTCTGTAGAATTCTGAGAGTTGAAGTCCACACATGTTAAGATAGCCAAGGTTGAGAAACACTGCTGTAGAGGCAGGAGAAAATACCTAATAATTTATCAAGGGCAGGACTCCTCCTAAATTAATGACACTTAGTTAATGACACCTTTAAGAAAATGACCAATGAGTGGAGTTCATTGGTAATGGTTTCTCTTGGGATTTAATTGAACAATGGGAAGTAACTTAAATCACAGACTGCAGACTGCTGAAAAAATGATTAGATAATGAAAGACAGGACACAGAGTCCTTATAGCTCCTTCAAAATAAATAAGTGAAAGAACATCCCATCCCACTAACAAGAATTTCTCTGAAAATATCTTCTCAATTGACAGAATTTCTAAAGCAAATTCTCTTTTACCAGAGAGAAGGTCCACCTGTCCTTGGCTGCTAGAGCTGGATAGTACTTAGGAAAATATGAAATAGCCTCATCAAGTTTATTGGTAACCTTGAATCATGTCAATTATTTTTCTCCCTTTTCAGCCCTGCAGAACAGAGTGTGCTGTGACTATCAAAATGTTCTCTCAGATTTATTCAGAACAAGCATTGCATGCCATTTATACCTGTAAATTATTGTTTGTACATTTAATACAATATTTGATCAGGTGTGGCAAGTCAGAAATAGAAAGACATTCAAAGGTTTATCACATATCTCATCAGCTTTTTACAGATAGAAATAGTGTATATGGAAATAAATAATAATCTAGGACTTTAAACAGCAACTGTGAAGTAGTTTTAATTTACTGCTTTGGTCATAGATTTCAGGTAAAAAAAATAGTGGGCAAAACTAAATATTATCTTCAGTATATAATAACATTTTACCCTCTCCTTTGTAGAAGTGTTTATATTATCTTGACAGATCTGGAAAAGTTACGCAGGGTTGCCCTGGTTAGTACTTAGATGGAACACTTGGAAATTCTAGGGCTGCATGCCAGATCAGGAAATTTTTAAAAAAAGAAAAAATATATTCTAAAGGAAGGCAAATGAAAAACCATTTCAATATTGTAGCCATGGAAACTACATGATTGGTCCAACTCAGGCTAGACATAAAAATAAGCAGAGGAAGCCATTCATTTCCCCAACTCACTGAGGGAAGATGGGTACCACTCTGCGTGCTTTAAAACTTCCTTTGGGTAATGTTTAGAAATAAACCCACCTGGTTAAATAGCTATTCTTCTGACCAAAAAATGTGAATTGCAAAAGTTTTCAAAGGTTCATCTTTGGAAGAATAACATTATGTAACCCTTCCCATTTTTGTCATTGTTACAACTTTCTCTGTGAATTTTTACACCAAAGTATTTTTCTCCTGTAAATTCCCCACTGCCATTAAGATGAATGAACTATAACTTTAAGGACAAGTAAATTTCTTTCTTACCCTTATATTCACAGAATGTGTACCAATCTCTCTCCCTCTGTCTCTGTGTGTGTGTGTGTGTGCGTGCCTGCCTGCCTGCCTGCCTGCCTGCCTGCCTGCCTGTCTTCTGGAAAGGAAGCAGAAATCTCACCACATGAATTCTGGCTTCTCTATAAGAGTGTCTGAATCAATTTGATTTTCCACTAATACTGGGATCAGTCCTGAATTTAAAGATGAATAAGTCAGACAAAAACCAAACATTATTTTTAAACTGAGGGACACATCAGTTGGGACAATACTGTACATTACAGAGAATGAATGGTATGGTATCTAAAGAGAGATACAATTAAGTAAACAAAATAGCAACTTAAGAAACAAGTTAAAAAATGTATTTTTCATTTAACTTATACATTTAATTGATGGATCTCTGGTATAATATCTCACATGGCATTACTTTTTACTTTATTCGATTTTTAAACCGCCCTTTTCCTTTGCAGGACTCAGGGCGGTTTCCAGTCAATATTAAAAAACATACATACAAAATTTAAAAGCAATTAAAAATAAATTAAACCTGACTGCATTTATCCCATTAAAACCCACACTAAAACCCACGGCCCTAATTATGTTAAAAACCCTTATTAAAATAAACCCAAGCGAGGAGATTATGAGGAGATTATCCAAGACTTACATACCACTTGATAAGGCTTTACATAATGCCCCAACAATCTGGCTCTTCATTTTACCAACCTTGGAAGAATGGAAGGCTGAGTCAACCTTGAGTCCTGTCAGGATTGAACTCCTGGCTGTTGGCAGAGTTTGCTTGCAATACTGCATTCTAACCAGCGCGCAGCAGGCCTCCTTAATAATGGAAACTAAGAACTGCTCGGATTGCTATAGCTAAGCAGTGCAGTCATGTGATATTGTGGTTTATGACCACATCATTTAGCAATAGAAATTCTAACCCTAATTATTGCTAAACAAAGGCTACCTCTAATATAAACAGGTGATGTAAAAGATAGTAGATTTTTAAAATCATCCACTATGATGACTCTATGTTTGCCTTAGCAGAAACAGCAGTTTGAAGCTAAAGTACATCCCAGTTGCACAGTCACTTCACTTTACTGATCTTAAATCACTGGAATACACAAAAAACCTCCACCAATCAGGCCTCACCTCCAGCTGAGCAAGAGATCAATGAAAAGATGATGAGGAAAGCCTTCTGGAATTATTTCAACCACTTTATCAGCATTGCCCATTGGAGCCATTATAGAAAAGGTTCCAAATTCCTGCTGAGCAATCACTGGAGAAGCAGAATGTGTTTTTGTGCACCATTATCTTTCAATCCATATTGAAAAACAGTTGGTAAGGAGCACAATCTTGATCAAGTATACAAAGGCAGTCATAAAAAGTAAGAGGAAAGCAGATGTCTAATCAGTAATGTGGACTTTTACCCAAAAGCATGTTCCACTGAGCAAACTGGACTCTATTCCTAGATAAGAATATTGCCGTTTTTATAAGGTCACCTTTGTTAGTAAATAAAATAAAGTATCATTTATTAAAGCCAACAAAAGTGCAAATTATTTTTTAAAATCAATGTAGCAATAGTTTAGATGTCTGCTGAGATACATAAATCGTTAATTCAGTGAGGCTCATGTAATTGAGAAGATTAGTTAACTTGCCTTATATCATCTAATTAAATCTGATGCAGCGTTAAATGTGAATGTATTTTCTATTCTACCCCACATTTTCAAGACAGCAGACACAATGCAATGTAATTGGGTCCACAGCGTCTGGATGTATGCATAGAGAAAAATCTTTTCTTTCAGAGAAAACCACTAGTAGTTTTAAAGCTGTTATTAACCCTATAGAAACACTTACATTAGTGTTAGTTATAGTTCTCCATCAGGGCAAGCAGCATAAAATCAAGGATTATTTCAAACATTAGAAAGAGAAAATGAGAAATGTGATTTTGAGCATTTAACTTACTCTCCATGATATGGTATCACAGCTTCCTGGAAGAATTTTCTCACACTTTGCCGGAAGATGTCATGGTCTGAAGAAAAGATCCTTCTAATTCCTATGTCCATTAATGTTTTAGCTGAGGAGGGTTCAAGGCGTGTTGAATCATTATTTTCAGTCTGAAGGTTTCTTTAAAAAATAAAAGTAAACACAATACTTAAAAAGTCATAGTTTTGTTTAAATTCTAATAAATTATATGTACTTCCAAACAATAAACATTTTAAAGTTTACTTTTGTGAGTTTTTTTTAAATGCTTTGAAGTTTTTAATATGTCTGTTCTTTTT